>CAKNXH010063486.1:75036-104381 GCA_932178445.1 Andricus quercusramuli | reverse complement strand
TGAAGGCGACTATTAGGCTTCTATTAGGCTCCTATAACGTTCATAATAGACACTTGCTTAAAAATTGTATTCACTCCGCCGGTTGGGTATCAGGCTTGTAATAGCGACTTTTTTTGTATTGAATTTAAAGTTTATTATTTCCAGATTACATTTCTGCCGTCCAAAGTAAAAAGATACATAAGTGGCATTGTCGCTTAGGTCGACTTTTCCATTGCCAAGTTTAAGAGAATAACCCTAAACCGCAAAGTCACTTATGTATCTTTTTACCGTGGACGGCATTTCCAATTCCTCGTTTTGTGCGAAAAACTTTAGTACTGAATATTTTTCCTATCTATAGACAAACTTGTAATTCAAAAACGAAAAGCGCTATAGAGTAAAAAAAATCTGTTCATAATATTTGTTGAGTAAAATGAGCGAAACGAATGTCATGCATCTTCAAGTCAAGTGGCGTGGATTGCATTTTGTCCACACGCTTCGCAATGACTACGCAATTTCGCTTTCTTCCCGATTTTCCCATCGCGAATCGTTGACTGAGATCATGAGAGCCCGGCACATTTTGTACTGGCGAGTCTATGGTTGTCAAATTAGAGCTAAGGCCAGGTAGACTGTCTTTCAGAAGAGTAGAGTTAAGGTCCGATATACCAGGCACATTTTCTTCAGACTTCTCATGTGGAAAGAATAGATCAGGAATATGAAGAGTATTTTTGCCGCTGTTCTTAGCATCCAAACCATCAGTAGAAGGGTGGGCCGAATTACACATAAGTTTCCGAATCGAATCGTAATAGCGCAGAAAAGTTGCTACTCGTCGCCCTGATTGCAATAAATTTTAATTTTTTTATTGTTTTAATCGGACCATATCTTCCGGTTGCACATCGCGTTCAAGGTTTCGGAAAATCGTCAAAAATTGAACACGTTTTGGGATTCTTTCTTAGTAAGTTATAGTAATTGAATTTCGTTCAAAATCGGTATGTGACCTCTTCTAAAAAGCCTTTGACTGAAAAAAACATTCCCCTTCTCGTCCCCGTCTTCTGTAAGGGTGGGGGGACATTTTATGGTCGTTATTTTCCTCGTGTGAAGTATGCTGGTGCGATCGGCAATATATACATATATATGTACATACATATATATACATATATATATATATGCATATATATACATCAGCCGTAATATTATTGGAGCGGTGGGAGGAGGTGAGCCTCAGCGAGGGTTGACCAATGGCCAAGGTGGGCATTTTAGTGTTGATTAGAGAAGGAGTTTGATTGACAATGACGTCGAGGACGCTCGGTCAAAAATTTCATTGTCCTTTATTTGGACTGCCTAAAAGTCTGAACAAACAGATTCTTCCTTCACATGCTGATGTTTTGCTACACTAACAGCATGTTAGATATTCTTTAGCCCTGGCTTCAGCCAGTCCAAAACAGGATATCAGCATGTCTGCATTAGCTAATGTCGTTGCTGATGATATACTGTCCATTTACACTAAGGCATCTTTGGCAAAGGTCTCTCGCACGAGAATTATACAACTTATCAAAACTCTTCACGATAAGTATTACTACATCCGGAACATGTTAAACAGGGACAATAAATACCTGGAAACACAAGAAGAGTACACAAAATACATTTCTGACTGTCAAAAAACTTTATTTAACAGTCAGAAATGTATTGTGTGTACTAGGGTGATTCGTATTTATATTTGGTACATTTTTTTTCTCGAATTTCTCTGATCTCACCACCCAGTTTTGTTCGAATGCAAAAAAAAAAATCTCCAAATTTAAGCAAAATCGGTTAATATTTAGAGGTCGCGCAAAGACCATGAAATTTCCCATTGATTTAACATGGGAAAAGTCAGCTTTTTGTAAATCTAATATTTAAACCTGATAATATGTTACAAATAATTCTGTTTTAGTATGTTGTTCAGAATTTGTCAGAGAATAAGAATCAATCATAAATTTTTAGAGTGAATAATTTTACGCCACTCTTATGGGTCTCCAAAGAAAATCCCATAAGTGACAAATGTGAATTTTACGTAATATTGCGGTTTATTGACGCTTTTTAAAAGTTTTTTTACATGAATAATCATTGATCAGTAATTTAAGAATATCCAGTCATTTGTTAACTAATATTCAATTGTTTAAACAATTTGAATTTGTTTAAATATTTGTTTTTTTCAGCTAACTCGCGAAATGAACGTACGTTCTAGAAATTATCAGTTATTTAACCAATAATAACAATAAAATATTTTGTTCAAATAATTTTACAATCACATATTTACATAATACGTATTTGTTCCAGCATATATTGTACCTAAAAAAAAGCAGGAGAAACATTTTCTCACTAAATTCACGACAAATTTTAATATCTTTAACTACTAATTTGTTTATTATGAATACTCGTAGATGTTCAAACAAATTACAATTTCTTGAACAATTTTTTTTTTCACATTTTTTTTGTTGCTATTTTTCGAAAGATTGACATATTGTCATATTTTACTTTGCTTTTTAAGAATAACCTTGAATGTTTAAACAATTTAATATTAGTTAACAAATGACTGGTTATTCTTAAATTACTGATCAATGATTATTTATGTAAAAAGCACTTTTAAAAAGCGTAAATAAACCGCAATATTACGTAAAATTCAGATTTGTCACTTATGGGGTTTAAATATTAGATTTATAAAAATTTGACTTTTTTCCATGTTAAATCAATGGGAAACTTCATGGTCTTTGCGCGACCCCTAAATATTAACCGATTTTGCTCAAATTTGGAGATTTATTTTTTGGGCATTCAACCAAATCTGGGGGGTGAGAGCAGAGAAATTCGAAAAGTGAAAAATAAGGGCCACCCTAGTGTGTACTCTTTTTGTGTTTCCAGGTATTTTTTTTCACTGTTTACCTTTTTACTGATGTAGTAATACTTATCATGAAGAGTTTTGATAAGTTGTATAATTCTCGTGCGAGACACCTTTGGCAAAGATGCCTTAGTGTAAATGGACACTATATCATCAGCAACGACATTAGCTACTGCAGAGAAGCTGATATCCTGGTTTGGACTGGCCGAAGCCAGGGCTAAAGAATATCTAACATGCTGTTAGTGTAGCAAAACATCAGCATGTGAAGGAAGAATCTGTTTGTTCAGACTTTTAGGCAGTCCAAATAAAGAACAATTAAATTTTTGACCGAGCGTCCTCGACGTCATTGTCAATCAAACTCCTTCTTTAATCAACACCAACATGCACAGTAAAACACTAGAACTCGACACGTCTCGACTTGTCTGGTTGGCACGTTTTGCGCAGCGGTAAGGCGAATTCCTAGAACCGGCTGCCGCCCACCCAGCTTGGCCATTGGTCAACCCTCGCTGAGGCTCCCTTCCCCCCTTCCCTCCCATCATATTTTGGCTGATGAATATTTACGTAATACTGTTCTAATTATGATCAGGGCCGGCGGTTCAGGTGGGTAGTATTGGTAGTACTACCCACTCGGAAAAAATCCCTGTGGGTACTCACCCACTCGGAATTTGCGGACAAAATCTTAAATTCCTATCCAACAGTGAGCAAGTTCGGCATATTTGCGCCAAGTACTTGGAGTACTCCACTTTATACCTTGCCAATAGGAAAAAAGATCTATAGAGTACTCCGAGTGCACATGCCGAACTTGCTCACTGACACGCCTACACGAATACAAACAGAACCAAATTGTAAAAACCATTTGCCCCCCCCCCCCCCTCTTAACTCCTCACTACCCACTGGGGCTAAAAGTTTGACGCCGGCCCTGATTATGATATATATTAACGCCTTAGCCGATCACAGCAGCACACTTCACACGAGTAAAATAACGACCATAAAATGGCTCCTTTTTACGATATTTTTCGAAACTTTGAACGCGATGTGCGGCCGGAAAATATGGTCAGATTTAGAAAAAAAAAATTTTTATTGCGATCAGGAGCGACGCGTAGCAACTTTTCCGAGCTATTACGATTGGATTCGGAAACTTTCGTGTAATTCGGCCCACCCAAATGAGCAGTTAGAAAGTGGCAGATAGCAGCGAGCCTGGTTTGTTCCATCTTGTCACACAAAACACACGGAAATTTCTAGAGAATGTATTGAATGCAACAGAATCTAATGAAATCAATAAGTACAGGAAAATTCGAGAGAATTCAATGAATTTAATCAAATTTCTGGGAATAAAAAACACTTAAGAGAACTCAAAACAAATGCAGAGAAATAAAATGAATTTAAGAGAATTAAAATGAATTCAAGTGAACTAAAAAAAATTGTAATTAATATATAAGCAGGTGTACAATAAAACGGAGCAGTATTTAATCCATCGATAGGGATTTCTTTGGATACTTAAGGTTATTTTCCGAGTCTTCATCAGTCTGTCCAGGTGGAACAGCAAACTCCTGCTGAAGCTCGTCAGGAAGGACATTTGAATCTAATATAAAGAATGAAGTTTACAATCAGAACCTTCATTTCTACAATAATATTTAATTTATATTATTTTCTATTCCATTAAGCCTAAAAAATATACACTTAACAATAAAGCCCAAAACATCAGTTTTCTGAGGGAAAGAGGGAACTACGAGGGATAGAGACTAATGGCATTATTTCAGTGCTACAATCGTCTGTGTAACTGTGCAATAAGTTGTGAAAAATTGTGAAAATTGTTGAAAAAATAGTGAAAGTTTGAAATAGTTGATCGAAAATTGAAATTACAGAAAAAAGGTAAGTAGCAATGACTTGAAAAATAAGTAATAGCATAATATTTTTCAAAAAATGTAGTTCAAGTGTTTTAAAAAATGTCAATATTACAGATGGATTTGTGTTTAAAAACGGGTTTTGAGTAATTCAAGCATTCTATTAATTTTACACTGACGACTATCGAAAAAAGGGAAACAATTGACTGAAACTAACGTTATTAAAGTAGAAGAATTGAAGTCTGACGGCATGTCCAGAATATGCAGCGACGTCATAAGACACACATCGATAAGTGCACCAACGTACAAAGTGAATATTGATGTATGTAATTTTTTATTTTAATTTAGTTGTTTATTTGAAATTTATTGAAAATTTACATCAATGAAGGCTGAACTGTAGAGGCTGTGGAACGTTTAATTAATAAATATACAACGTTATTGCAATTTCATTCATGTATTTCAATTTATTTAAATCCAAATGACATCTATGAAAATTTTCTACATGAAAACTTGTTTACAACACAATTAGCATAGCAAATAACACCTTTTCCTCATTGGGATCGGAAACATTCAAAATATGAGGCTGTAAGTTGACCAAAACTGCACACATTAATGTTATATCATTTGCGTTCTGTTATATGTTTTTCTGAAGGATCATTATTACCGCATCCAATGTCTCCTGGTTCTTCGATAACTTGACCAAGTTTGAGGGGTTCGGTTTTTGTACTCTCCTTACTTTTTGTACTCCCCTTTTCTACGCTTCTTTTGAATCTGGAAAGATGATATTGATTTAGTAATAGTTTAATTTTCAACCAAAGGAATGAATCATCAATCAAAGAGATAATTTTTCAACTAAGAAGAAGAATTTTCCACCAAAAAATATGACTTTTATACAAAAAAATGTATTAGTTAATATTTTTCAACCTAAAAACGCAGCTGAAATCATTTAACTCAAAATGCGTTGAATTAAATATAGTGAATTAATAATTATTGAGATTATCCTTATAACTTGTAATTTAAACATTTTTCTGAATATGCTTAGCGTTTTTTAGCACAGAAATACACTAGAAAAAAGATCAAGATTCAAGAGTCGAAATTAGAAGCACCAAAAATTTCCAAATTTTGAATTTAGTATGTAATAGAATTATTTTTGATTTTTTACTAGTATATTTCTGTGCTAAAAAAATTTCACAAATGCTTGCAGAAATTATAAAACCACAAGTGAAGACATTATTCAATTAAAAATTAATTAATAAATTTCAATTATTAAAATTTGCTAACAGAATATCTAACAAAGACCAACAAACGGTTAAAGATCGATTGATAAATGAAGATTTGTTTCGTGTTATAACCTAAAAGAAATCTCGTTTATAACTATTTTCATCATAACCAAAGAAATTAATCCTCAATTAGAAAGATAATTTTCCAACTAAGAACAATAATTTTCCACCAAAAAAGATGAACTGTTAACAAAAGAGATACAATTTCAATCCAAAAAGATGTAAAAAGTTTATGACCTTAAATCAAAAACTGTCGACTTCACCGAAGAAAGAGATGAATTTTGAAACAAAAAAAGATAAACTGTTAATAAAAGAGATGAATTTTCAATCCAAAAAGATGTAAAAAGTTCATTACCTTAAATCAAAAACTATCAACTTCATCGAAGAAAGAGATGAATTTTTAAACCAAAAAGATAAACTGTTAACAAAAGAGATGAATTTCCAATCCAAAAAGATGAATTTTCAATCTAAAAAGACAAATTATCTACAAATTGGAAATAATATACCTTATTTTCGCGCTCTCTATTGATTCAGCTGATCGATTTGGTAGTGTATATTCCTCGGAAAAAATTGATGGCACGTAACTAGGGCTCTGAGGATTCATAGATTTTTTACCGTCAATAAAATGTCTACTGCATATAACAGATGATGGCGATGGTTGCCAGGGTGACCCATCGCGGCTGAAATTTAAAAAATACATAACTAATTAAACCTTCAAAAAATATTACTACATAGTTTATAAACTTGTCACAGTTTACTTGACTCGTTTGACAGCTGCAATCCAGTTTAACCTCTGGTCTTTGAGGTGCACTTTCTTTGGAAAACTATAAAAATGAGTTTCCGGCGAGTTCAAACGATTGTTTAGACACCCGACCACGCAACGCAGAGACCCACTTTTTGGGGTCGGCCATTTTCAGTAATAATTAAGATTTTTTTCAACAAATCGTGGCACTCACGTATATTAAGCAACGTTAAAGAGGCATCTAGCTGCGCGGAAAAACTTTCGAGTTTCGCCACTGCGAGCGCTGCCTGCAATTACTTGCTTGGCTCCGCCTACCTGCACATAGTCAGTACAGGTTACCGAGCAGTAAACTGAAACAAAATCCTCTGGAAGATCAGTTAAGAGAACCTACACCGGTGAAAGAACCTGAATTAGATTTGGTATAGGTTCCCTTACCTGCTATTGTGCAGGATACTGTTTTAATTTACTGATCCGGATCCTGTGCAATAAATCGTACACTAAATCGTACAAGAACTTGTACAGGAACCGAAACAGGATTCACTAAAGGATCCTATAAAGGAATTATGAGCTGAGTGTAACCCCCTGTTTACTAGAATTGGGTTTATAGAACCTTCTATAACTATCAACTCTATGAATTACATATAACTTCAAATTTTTAAATATTTAATGAATTGATCTTTCTTTAACTGACCATGAGTCTCAAGCGTATGCAATAGTAATGCGAACTCCGCTGATGCACTGAAGTCACACTGGCTGCACGTATATTCCATAATGCTTGTTTTCGTCGTTCCTTCGCACGAGTGGGCTTCTATTTCATCGCAACATGTTTTGCATTGTTTGCACATGACCATGCCATGCAACGAAACTAAGTGCCTTCGTAAGTACTGTTGCTTTGAAAACGTTCGTGGACATTGCGGACAAGGCACATCTGTTGCTTGTTCCCCCCCCCCCTTTTTCCGAAAAACGAAGAAAGTATACATTCTCCTGCCACATTAAAGTTTCTTTGAGGCCACGAAAAAACGTATATTCCTCAGATTTGCTCCTCAAATAAGTTTTCATTGAAACGATGCGCATGTGCACAGCGAAATTGCGACGTTGTAGAAAAGTAAACATTTTTCCTCCCAAGTCTATCGCCCACAATATAAAGAGAATTGAAGTCACCAAAAGACAGTTAAATTTCAGTCTGGTCGAGGAGTTTCGGCTTTTTATGCGGCGTTAATTAGTTCAGCACTAATGAACCACGTATGTATTGATATGCTAAATATATTGAATTACTTAGGAAAACAAGTGTTCTAGGATGGACTCCCATCAGTGTGTTCAAGAAACGATGGTGTCTTTCGATCCCGCCATTTGTACCTTGGGGCAATTGGAATACCGAAATCTTTCTTGGAGTGACTTTTCTCAACCAGTAAGATTCCACGTAAGTAACATAGGGTTTAAGCACTGTTTCTAGAGTAGGCTGAACTGTGTTATCCCGTATCAATGAAATCGGTTTCTTATTGGCAACCATTTCGTGGCAGATGATTTTGAAGACTGGCTCTATGTAGTCTTCCGGAAGTAGACAAATATTGTTTGTCCTGAGAATGAATTTCCTTACTTGGCCATTTGAGTCTATGACTACATTAAATCCATGCACTTTCAGCCATTGATTATGGTCCTATATTTATATTTCAAATTAGTATTAGCATTAGTAATAGTGAGGGTAATAATAATAGAACTGTCTGCCATTTTTTTACTTTTTTTCTCTCGTTCAAGCAACTGTGGGTGATTTATGTAGGTTTTTATGCTTAGATGACGGATCCGTTGAACACAATGCTCCAGCACGTAAAGTCTTTGAAAAAACACAGGGTCAAAATGTCAAAAATCGCGTTTTGGGCACGTTTTCCTTCTTAAAAAACAATAATGAGACGTGCTAGAATCTTCCACAGGAGCTCAAATGAAAACTGAAATAGTTTCATGTTTTGCTCGAATAGTCAACTATGGTGCGCTCCAAAAGAAAGATGTTCCCACGCTCCATGATCATATCCTTTTATTTTTGGAAATATGGTTTTAAACTAAAAGATTTAAGCTTCCATTCGAGCCCCATCTTTTGCGTCATCTACGCAGAAAACTCATAAAAATCACTCGCAGTTGGTTGAAGGTCAAAAATTATTTCCGACCATGTAGTTGAGGAGTTTATCACGCGAATTTTAATTATAAAGCAGATTTTTTAGATGCCAAAGCAGTTATCAAGGATTTCAAGGAAGTTCAATAGATTTTTAGATTTTAGGGGATTTCAAAAGATATTATGAGCGTGTGTACAGCATATTTAAGGGCATTGGATTTATAAGGGGAAAAATACCAGATTTGGCAACGTCGCGTTTGACCGTGCAAATGCATATCAGTTCCATATGACAAGAATACTGAAGTAAATCGAAACGATATGATTTTTTTCGGTGTTCGAAAGGATCTCTACAGCGTTAGGACATTTTGTAAAGAGCGTTTTTTCGAAAAAAGGGGTGGAAATATTTTTAATACAAAAAATTGTACGGCACGTGGGTGCAAGAGTAAAAAAGGTGAACTTTATTATGCTTCCGGGTTCAAGGGGACTTTCGAGGTAAATCCCTCAGGTTTTCGAGAGGGCTACCTAGTTCCTCGCGAACCTAACAGATGAATTTTGGACGACAACCTTTCCCGCAAGCCCCCTCGAATCCGGAAGCGTCATCAAGTTCATCTTTCTCTTTTGCACCCATGTGTCGGAAAATTTTCAATATTAGGAATATTTCCACCACTTTTTTCGAAAAAACGCTCTTTAGCAGTGGCCCTACTACTCTGCAGACCCATCCTGGCACCGAAAAGAAATCATATCTTTTCAGTTTACTTCAGTATTTTTGTCATATGGAACTGATATGTACTTGCACGATCAAATGCGACGTTGCCACAAAGTTTCTTATAATTAAAATATTTATTTCTTAAGGGCACGTGGTAATTACGTTTGGCACAGACGGAGGTAAATGGCATAGTTTTAGCAAGAAATATTTATTATTGTGGACGTAAAGTTGCGGAAACTAAATTGCTCTTATGGAAAAGTACCACATGCCCTTAGTATATAAATATTTTATTTTATTAATTTTAGAAATATAAGTTTTGATATATATTTGAATAATATTCACATAGTGAAAGTGGAATTTGCAGCTCATCGACGTTTCCTTGCTGTAAAACTCTTCGACGGTGTCCATAAGGGCTTCTTCGTAATCGGTAAGAACCCATTCGGGTTGAAAAAATGGCGCGATTTCTTTTACTTTTTCGAAAACAGCCCGATATGCTTTAGGTGTTTTCCTGCTCATAAGGACATACATGAAGGGAATTATTTGTTGCAAAATGTTAAAAGTATTACATGAGTATTACAGTTCAAAGCAATAATCTAAATGTGAAGTCCATAATTCCTAGTAATACGTTACCTGCCTGAGCAGTAACATACCAATAACAAAAAGTCGTTTTTACTAGTATATTACTGCTCAGGCAGGTAATATGTTACTAGGCATCTAATAACCTTACCATATATTTCACACATTATTGTAAAAAATTGATATGCCCTGTCAATTTGCGGTACAATTTTAAAAGTTGCGTCGATGAAGAATATCAAGATCGCACCACCTTTTAAAATTCTTATAAATTCGGGTGCGTAGAAAAGAACGTTTACAAAACCATCCTCATCAACAATAGAAACAACTTCAATGCTGTAGTTTTTCCGTACGCTTGTTCCTTTACTCACCCCTTCTTCAGTAATAGAGTACTGAAGAACTTCATTCTACAGTCCGTTTTGAAGGACATTTGGAAGCTCGGCTATGTGTTTCGGAAGTGGAGTGTCTCGTCTTCTAATGCAAGACCTAATTCTGTTCTTCATTGTACCGAACGGTGCCATGTTTTCTAGGCCTGGATTTCTACGAGCGTAAGTCAGAATTTTTTGTTTAAAGTTTATCGTTCAATTTTAAGGGATTTATGAATATTGTCTTGGAATATTAAGGGATCTCAAGAAATGTTTAGAAATTCATCCGGACTGACGAATTTTCAGTGACTTTAAGCGAGTTTAAAGTTTGTCGTAGAATTTTTAACGATTTCAAGAGGTTTTCATGGGTTTTACATGATCCTCTTGAATCTTAAGGGATTATAAATTTTTCTTGTGATTTTATGGGATTTCAAAAGATTTTTATGGTTTGTACAAGATTTCCTATAATTATAATAATTATTATAATCCTGGTAAGTTTTGCCTGCAATTTTAAGGGATTGCCTACCTGTGGTACTGCTACGCTTCTGCCTGAAAAACGTGTTTTTTTTCAAAATACAAATGTTTTAAACATCAAGAACAGCATTTTAAGTTCCGAAAAGGATAAAACCGCAAAATTATTTCCATTACGTGTTTTATTTAGCTTTTTAGTTAAACTCTCCATGCAAAACAATGTTAAAACCGGGCAGAAGCACAGCAGCATTCCTAGCTGATTATTTCCCTGGTGGCAGACTTTCGCGCTCTGCACGTATAATTCTATTAAAAAATTAAACACGACTACGGAACGAAAAAAGATTTGATTATATTTGTTGAGCAGAATGAAGAAATCGAATTTTGAGGTTAGAACTTTGACCCAACACCCTTAAGTGTCTTCGATAGTTGCTATAGTCTGCAGAGTGGTCAGTCGTCGGTGAGAAGTGTTCAAAATCGGTATTGTGTCAGCCTGACCCAGGTGTGTACGTAACATTAATTTTTATAACATTGAGTTATTTGTAGAAAAAGATCAAATTAAAAAAAATTATCTTTCTCGAAAGGTACAGTATAGGACTATTTTTTCATTATTTTAGCATGCTTTGAGAGTTTCCATATGAATTTTTAGCTTAAAATATTAAAAATCAAAAAGGTTAACATTTCTTCGTAAAATTCAAGTTTAAAACAAAACTTTATTCGTGATTTTTTTAAATCTTGTTAAAGACATCAACAATAGTTTAATTTTGCATGAGTTATTTCGATCGGCTCTTAAGTATACCTCAGAATTTTTTGAATAAAATAATTCCAGTCATTGCGAAATGGTACGCGATAAAAAAAGAGTATTGGGTCAGATTGACCCAGAGTGTTCTCCGTTATCGAAAAAATAGGTGTGTTCTCTGAGGGTTAAATGATTTCAAGTGAATTTAAAGTTCCTCATCGAATTTAAAGAGAATTCTGGAGGAAGATTTCAGAAATTTGAATACAATAAATTTTCCGACCTTTCCAAAACCAGCCTAAAAAGATCTGAAGTGTCTCCTGCTGTCGTTCGAGCTGCGTCCACTGGTTTGCAAAAAAAAAGGTGATGAATATTTGACGAGACTACTTTATCCTTATGTATTTTGACGCGCTGAATATGAATCCGAGGTCTATTTACCTCCATCACGTCAGGTTTAAGGTAATTTCAAGGTCAAATATAGGAAAGGCCGTGCATTAAACTTCAAAAACCTTTTACAAATGTTTTTGGGGTCGGCGAATCGAAATCCGAAGTCCATTTACCTCCACCGCGTCAGGCTTAAGGGCATTTCAAGGTCAAATATAGGAAAAGCCGTGCTATAAACCAGGCCTGCCCAAGCTGGGGAAAACTGCTCATTCACCGCATGTTCGAGTTCCACCACCACGTCCCTCTTCTCAGGTCAAGAGGCTTGCGGGGTGGTCGCTCTCGTGAAGTTGAATGAGTAGAGGTCGGTGGTGGTGTTAAATTCCCATCTGGCAAATAAGCAGTTTTTCCCAGCTTGGGCAGGCCTGCTATAAACTTCAACAACCTTTTTGGGGTAGCTGAATCCGAATCCGTTGTTCGTCTGATCCCTGAAGATCAGTTGAAGGTCATTCAAAAATCTGATGAACCAGATCCTCCCTTGTTCCACTTCTAAGTTGCGTCTTCAACGGTTTCAAGTCGGTATTCTCACTCGCTTGCTGGAGTTCACCAGCGACACATCTTTTGGATTCAATTTGCTAAACTCAGAGTACCCCGCACACTTCACATTAAAATCCGGCCCCTGACAAATTGGCTGAAATTGCAATATAACATAGCTCAAAGCCTCCTGATCAAAAAATCCTAATGGGTACCAGTCCAAAAAGTCAAAAGTTTTCAAGATAGGTGGGGTTGAACGCGAAAAATATAACCACAAGCGAATCTATTGTCCCGCTTGAAACTTGAAGATGAGGTGCAGATTTTTCAATAAAATTTGCCAATATGCGTGAGCGTCTTATGTTTCTTAACTGCATACAATTCAGAAACAAATGACAATGTGACTGAGCGTCTTATGTTTTAGAACAGCATGAAATTCAGAAACAAATGACATTGTGAGTGGTCGTCTCATGTTTCATAACTACATGAAATTCTCGAGTTACTTATATGTCTTTGATTTCACGAAATCTTTGATATATTTCATGTATTTTCTGATGATGTTACAAAAAGTGAACCCGAGAAGAAATGTTTTTCAATAATTTTTTTTGAAAGTTTTACTATTGTTTATGTGAGGATGTATAATGGCGGGTTAAATATTTGTCTTCTTCATTGGTTAGTGAAATCTCCAGGTTTACTTATTTGGGTGGTACACATTTTTTTTCCTCAAATTTTTTTGGTCTCACCCTCCAGATTTGTTCGAATACAAGAAAAAAGTAATCTGGCATGATTTTCCAAAAAATTAGATGCTGAATACTTTTTAAATTCAACCCCTATAGGCCATTTTTATAGGGTCTCGAAAAAAACTCCATAAGTACAAAAATGAAGTATTATGTCCCGCGTAAAACCAAGTTCCCTTGCTCAAGCACGGGTCGAAAATGTTTAAAGTTCGATGTATTCCAGAGCTCAACTTCCATAAAAACAACTAAAACCTTACCAATTCCCTATATTCATCATTTGACATAGATTGGCCTAGTTTTAAGTGCTTTTTCGTACCCAAATTCATAATTGGTTCTGAATATTAAAACTGTAGCATGACTCCGAATGTAAGATTCAAAAATCTATTAAAATTGGTTGAAATTGATATTTCCTTGTTGAATAACAATATTTTGTAACCCAAAGTTCGATTGTTAGATAATAAACTTTCTTAAGACTATAGCCAGACAATTTCTAATTCTAAAGAACAAATGGGAGAAAGAATTTGGACATGTACAAAATTTTGAAAATCCCGTTCGCCTGAGGCCAACGCGAAAACGTGAAAGACTAGGCCGTCCCTACCCGATGCCGCTTTGCTCACATTCACTTTCGACGAATTCATATAATTCATATAATGCAGAGAATGGAAGGAATTCTTAGAATTCCGAGAATTCAAGTGAATTCTATGAAATCTATGAATTCCTTGAATTGCTCTATTTCTTTAAGCTCATTGAATTTTCTGAATTCTTCGATTTCTCTGAATTCCTTGAATTCTCTGAAATCCTTAAATTCGTTGAATTCCTTGAATTCACTGAATGCCTTCAATTTAATGAATGCCTTGAATTGTCTAAATCCCTTGAATTCTCTGAATTCCTTGGATTCTCAAAATTCTCTGAATTCATAGAATTCTCTGAATTCCCTGAATTCGTCGAATTCTCTGAATTCCCTAAATTCCTGGAGTTCCTTGAATTTCTTAAATTACCTGAATGCCTTGCTTTCTTTGAATCCCTTGAATTATCTGAATCCCTTAAATTCTTTGAATTCGAGGAATTCCCTGAATTCCTATAAATTCCTTAAATTTCTCGAATTTTCTACATTCTTTGCCTTCTCTGAGTTCCTTAAATTCCCTGAATTCCTTTAATTCTATGAATTCCCTAAAAACCTTGAACTCGTTAAATTCCTTGAATTCACTGAATTTCTTGAATTCTCTGAATGCCTTAAATTTTCTGCATTCCTTGAATTCTCTCAATTTCTTGAATTCTCTGAGTTGCCTGAATTCCTTGAGTTAGTTGAATTCCTCGAAATCGCTAAATTCCTTGAATTTGCTGAATGCCTTCAATGTGCTAAATGTCTAGAATTCTCTGTATTCGTTGAATTCTCTGAATTCCCTAAATTCCTGGTGTTCGTTGAATTCCTGAAATTACCTGAATGCCTTGAGTTTGCTGAATGGTTTGCTTTCTTTGAATCCATTGAATTCTCTGAATTCCTTAAATTCTTTTAATTCGACGAATTCCCTGAATTCCTTTAATTCTATGAATTGCCTAAAACCCCTGAACTCGCTAAATTCCTTGAATTCACTGAATGCCTTCAATTTTCTAAATTTCTTGACCTCTCTGAATTCCTTGAATTATCCGAATTCCTTGAATTCTCTGAATTATCCGAATTCCTTGAATTCTCTGAATTATCCGAATTCCTTGAATTCTCTGAATTCTTCAAATTATCTGAATTCCTTAAACACTCTGAATTCTCTGAATTTTCTGAATTTATTTAATTGTTTGAATTCTCCGAATTCCCTGAATTCCTTTGACTACGTTAAATTCCTTGAATTCGCTAAATGCCTTCAATTTGCTAAATGCCTTGCTTTCTCTGAATGCCTTGAATTCTTTGAATTCCTAAAATTCTTTTAATTCGAGCAATTTTTTGAATTACTTAAACTGTCCGAATAACTCAAATTTTCGGATTTCTTCGAATTCTTTGAATTCACTGAATTCCTTGAATTCGTTGAATTCCTCGAATTCGCTAAATTCCTTGAATTTGCTGAATGCTTTCAATGTGATAAATGTCTAGAATTCTCTGAATTCCTTGAATTCTCTGGATTCCTTAACTTTTTGGAATTCCTCAACTTTTCTGAATTCCTTTAATTTTACATATTTTTCGAATTACATGAATTTTTCGGATTCTTAGAAATCCCTGGAACTCTATATATTCCTCGATAGTTTGCCTAGTCCTTCGAATTTTCGCGTCGACCTTAGGTTCACGGGATTTTCAAAATTTTGCACATGTCCAAATTCTTTCTCCAATTTGTTCTTTATAATGAGACATTTCCTGGTTATAGTCTACGAAATTTGTATTATTATCTAAAAATCGAACTTCAAGCTGCAAAATTTTATTATTCAACTAGGAAATATCGATTTAAAACAATTGAATAGATTTCTGAAACTTACCTTTGGAGTAATGCGTACAATTTTGATGTTAGGAACCAATTATGAATTATGTTTAAAAAGTGCCTGAAATTATGCCATTTTGTGTGAAATGGTAAAAAGGGAGAATTATTAAGGTTCTAGTTGTTTTCATGCAAGTTATACTCTGGAATCCGTCGAACTTAATGCTGTACTAATCATTTAAGTTTAGCACGGGACGTGGCCACAAGCAATGCTTAGGCCACGGCAACGATCCATACATTTCCCATTCTTGAACAATCTATAAATATATTTTGAAGTTTTAAAATTGTTTTAACTGTTAAAAATTTATTATACGTAGATATAAAGGAACACCCTCGTATAAACCCTTACGTAAGGGCGTAAACATGCACAGTTGGACAAGTGACATCTTTGCACGTGCACAGTTAGGCAAGTACCGTCTGTGTTCGTGCACAATTAAACAGGGGGTATCTGTGCACGTGCACAATTAGGCATGTTCTGTCTGGGCATGTGCAAGTTTGGACAAGGGACACATGTGCACATGCAAAGTTGGAAAAGTGACATATCTGCACGTACAAGTCCACAGGAGCCCATCTGTGCACGTCAAAATTTCGACGTGCATAGTTGTGCAAGTACCATCTTTGCACGTGCACAGTTGTCTAAGTAACAACTGTGCACGTCGAAATTGCAACGTGCACAGATAGGCTTCTGTGGACTTGGACGTGCACAGTTGTCCGTCCGGCCATCGACGTGCACAGTTGGGCACGTGCAAAGTTGTCCGTCATCCGCAGCATTTGCTCCGTCATTACCAACTGTTTCAACAACACGAGTTTTCACATGTTTGTTCGCTGTTTGTTCATTCTTCAATAACGTCTGTTCCTCCACTGGAGTTAGAAGCCCTTTTCAGCGTCGAAGGATTTGTTTCGTCACGAAGTGTTTCAGTGATAATCATTTTTTCCGTCACTTCAACTGTTTCAGCAACATTCACTTGCTTTTTTGTTGTTCGTTCATTTTTTAGTTAAAGGATTAGTCGTAGGATTTGTTTCGACACCAACTATTTCAGCGATATTAAATTATTCCGTCACTTCCAACTGTTGCAACATTTACATTGGGGTCAAAAGGACTTCGGCCTGCATGCGTATGGATATGAATGAAAGGATCCGATCCCTATAAACGGGCTCTCCTAGTATATGTGATTGCGGTATGGTCGAACGGTGAAAGAGATTAGCTAAGACGGGCCTTCTGGATCCCTAGGTTGGACGCCCCTTTCGGACCGATTTACAGCTTTGAAATCGGGACAGGAATGACCTGCGGCCCATATAGCGATCAAGAAACAAACCTCCGTTTGTTAGGCTTGTCTGCCATCAGACATTTGAACATTGAGTATCTAACTGAATGTGACCAACCCCGCCCCCCCCCCCCTCAGCCATGGGTGTAGGGTGACGTGCTCCCATGCATGCGGGGCTCTGCAGGGGCGGACCTTTATTTCCCTAGCTTCTCGTGGGATCAAAATGGATAAGGAGGAGAAAGGGAAGTGGCGTAGGGGCAGAATGGTTTGGGCCTTAACGGGTCTAACATAACTATTTCCTCCCCATCTGTCTCTCCTGCAAGTCAAATTCAGATGGCGGCTGTGCCCCCAGCTCCCTCGGGAGCTGAGCGATCGACGGTCCCTCTGAACGAGGCAAGCGCAGCAGGCTAGTAGAGCAACTACAGGGCCCACATCCAACGCTGAGGCCCAGATGAGAGGTAGAGGCTCAGAAGTAACCCCACCGGGGATGGCTAAGCCTTTAAAGAGGCACAAAGCAGCCGAGCTGCCGACAAAAAGAGAGTCGTCGGGAGCTGGATTGACGGCCGCTCACAGTTATAACAGTAGACAAATCCGTGGGAAGGTACAGCTCCTAAGGTGGGTGGGGTTGATGTGCTCCAGAAGATGCTGCGCCTCTGCAGTTTTGCAGAGGGGCATGGCTGCGAGGCACATAGGTATCTCGCTAATCCCCGAACCTTGGTTAGTTCGAGATGCAGGTCTTTTTGTTAGAGGGGTCCCAAGGCAGCCAAACTAAGGGCTTGCAAACTGGCGAATAGAGTTAACGCTGTCACGCTGCTTGAGCCACTGATGCCAATGTTGGCGCCTTTTGCTACCGCGCTTGCGTTCGGGCCGCGCACTGGTTGGCCACAGATGGCGCGCAATTCAAAATTGGAATTAAAAACAGTTCTTGTAATGAAAATGAATCATTATTGAAGAATGCACAAGAATGTATGTAAATTGAACAACTTCTGATTTTTGACAAGACAAAAATTTATAACACATATATTTTTCGAATAACAGTTTTTTTTTGTTGACTTCCAAAGAATAACTTACATATATCAAAAAACATTCAATTTCAGAAGTCTAGCATCAGAAGTTATACCATTCGTATACATTCTTGTGCATTTTTCAATAATTATTTATTTAAATCACAAGAATTAATTTTAATTCCAATTTTGAATCGCGGGTCAACTGCGGTCAACCCGTGCGCGGCCCGAACGCAAGCGCAGTAGCAAAAGGCGCCAACATTGGCATCACTGGCTTGAACTATGTTCGACAGACCTGATGCTGATAGCCACGGATCTCAAAGGAATAAGAAGGCTATTTCTGGAAGCGGCTTATTTTCCTTATGGCAGCGATACCAACCCACCAGTGGAGGTATGCACAATGGTGGAATATTGCAAGGTAAGGGGTATTCCTCTTCTGCACTGAGCTGCCAGTGCGGTTTCAGTGACTGTTTTTGCTGATTTCAGCACCTAAACGGCACTGAGGGTGATGCGACGGTCATATAATGGTTCTATTGCATTCGTCACGTACACTTTTTTTAATTTATGAATTTTCTTATGATATATATTATATAATTATAAATTATATACTAATATACTATTCTGAAGTTGAATTCGAAAATGTTGTCTGTTTTGGCGTATCTCATTTCATTTACGAGATACATTATATTTCTTCCAATTTTAAGCTTTTCAAACAAAAAGTTAGATATCTGAAATTATCTAAACTTGTAGATTCTGAATTTCTGACTTTCGCAGAGGTAATTACAAAATTTTACAAATTTTACTTTTTAATTTTGAATCCCTTTCAGCTGGTCTACTTGGTAGCCTATTCGCAGGTATAAAGGGAACGTCTGCAGGCATTTAAAACTGAAATCTGAGTAGCTTTAAACGAGCAGCACTGAAACAGCACTGGGCAGTGCCGTTTCAGTGCTGTTTCATCGGCAGGGTCACCACCACTCATTTATGATATTCTTAACAAGGGGAACACCCCGACATTCCGTAACTCGGTCAGTCTCTGTACCAGTAGTTCTAGAGAAAATATCAAGAAGTGGAGAGTTTCAGATGAATCGACTCTCTCAGATCACTCACAGATAGAGTTCGTGTTGAAATCCATTGTACTTGCTGGCCCTAAGTGGGTAAGAAATCCAAGAAGAACCCCGATGCGTAATAGCCCTCGTGAAAAGAAAGACCAACTTTAGATTACATTTAGACCAGTTTCAAACCACGTTTGGTCTTTTTCTGGTCTTTTACCTTTCAGCCTGTACCTGCATCAATTTTAGGGCATTGAAATAGACACCACTCTCTCGGTTAAATAAGGATAGCTGTCTGTATCAACAGACTAGCTATACCTAAAAGTCCCAAATAACCTGGGATGATTTATTATTATTTACGAGATCTAGAAGGCTTCAACCAGTTGCCGTTATATTTATGGAACTCTGTCCCTCTCTCCATCTCGCCATCTCTTTCTGTTATTATGGTTATGGTCCGGACTACTGACTCGTGATGAGCCTAATAATGATGGGATATTGGGGGTTCAAACTGCCGGGACAAGAATATACCTGCCTATACTGTGATCTAAAGTTGGTCTTTTTTTCACGAGGGAGGTATTGACTCACGATAATTGAACATCTTGGTTCGCGAGAGGCGAGGGGACTCACGATAATCAAGCACCTTATGAAAGGGGTTTAAAATCGTACTGTTACCTCCACATGTTAGGCCCTGGGAACTACAATTATTGTAGGCTGACTACAGGCGTTCAAACAGACAAGGGAACTATTTTAGTACATTTAGCATACAGATTGTGAAATTTTGAACTCTCAACTGGGTGTCAGCAAAATACGGAAGCACCCACATTCTTTGTCATAGTTTTGGCTCTACATACCCACATCACAACGTACAGCATCCAATGTACGGTACGCTCACGGATTTTATTTTTTCTAACTATGCTCTACCTCTTCGATCCTTTTGGGGATTAAATATGTTTCAGGACATGAATTGAAGGTTTTTTTGGAGAAAGATGAAAGTGGTACTCGAATCAAAGCCCATAAAAAATGTCAACATTTCCAAAAAAAATGTTTGAGGTTATGTTTGTGAAAAAAGTTCATAATTTTATCCATCATGCTACTATTGAGTCTCATAACATATTTCTTTGCTCAACAAAATCGGTCAAGCCGTTCCCAAGAAAAACGACTCTTTCTATTTTCCTTCTAACCCCCATAACTTCCATAAAAAGCATTACTAGGAAATATTTCACTATTATTTATTTTCACTATTTCACTATCGATTGATGACATCTTATGGTGAAAATATGGACCTGATCGGGCAAGCGGCAGCACACACATGCTTATCCTGCTATGCCCTATTATGAACAAATGCATAGTTTAACAATTTGTAGATAGTAAGTGATCGTTTTTCTTTCTAATCGTTTTCAAAGGGGAGCAAGAATGAATTTAAAATGGATCCTGAAATTATTGAAATGATTAACAAGTACAACTTAGAAGCTAATTCTTCTAGAACATTACAAAACATGTTCAGTGGCATCATTTGAAGGCAATAATAAAAAACGATTACTTTCTATCTATAAATGTCAACCTATGCATTTGTTCATAAAATTTGGTTATAAACATAAACAAGTAATATCGACTGACAATTCTTCGTCACTAAACATCGGCACTCTTGAAATTTGAAGACCATTAGAAAGAATAATCATTACTTTTTATCTATAAATGAACAAATTATGCATTTTTTATGAAATTTGTTTATAAAATGAACAAATAATATCGAATGACTAATCTGAATGACTAAATATTACCACTTATATCATTTTAAGGTATTGAGAAAGAAAAATGTTTACTTTCTGCCAATAAACGCTCAAACTATGCATTTGTTTACATCATTTGTTTATAAAATGAACAAATTATACCACACAACAAATTTTCATGATCAAACATGATCCTGTAGATCAAATCTGGCAATTTCAACTTACAAATATACTTTGCAAGCAAAATTTCCAATATTTGGACATTTTTTTATATAATTTGTTTATAAAAATTGGATTCGATATTTTGTGAGTTATTAATATCATTTGGACCCTTTTCATTCATCTTCGTCGAGAATAGGATTAATTAAGTTATTGATTTAAAGATAAAAAATTATTAAAAAACGTCTCATTTTCTCTCTTTGTTCATTTATATAAAAAAAAAGAAAATGACAAAAATTAAAGAATCTTATCCATAGACGCTCTTGTGCAACTATGATTGATCAATTCTAACAAAAAGAAATGAAAACCGGTTAGGAATTTCAGGCTGTACTTGATTTTGAATAGAAAATTCCCGATTCAGCCCAAGGTGCACCGGATGAATTCATGGCGCAATTTCAATCCCCCACCAGCAGAACACGCTTCAAATTTTGCGCGTGCCAACAAAAAAAGACAGTGCATCCCATGAAGGAGAGCCATTTTCACGGCTCAGGCCATATTTTCGGAACTTGTGATAGGCTCGGGCTTTCGGCCCTCGTAATATGCTATTACTTTTTAAAGGGATGCGGTAGTAGAACTGACTGAAAATGCCGGTTCACTTGAAGGGGCGTCGACCGTAGTGTCCATGTGTTCTCAGAATTTTCGTCGGTTCTCAAATTCACCACATTCATATTACCAGCAATGTGACACACTGCTAACACCAGACGTTTACGACAGTGACATTCATTCGCAATAATTTTCGCGTTTTATATAAAAAAAACTGAATGTAGGAACAAATGAATGTAGCGCAGGAAACAAGTGAAGATCGTAGGAGCTGTTAACGTGAAGTTGAGTGCTACCGTACATTCCACGTATACGCTTTCATTTACAGTAGAGATCCTCTAGGGAGAGTTGAGACATTTTTCCCCCTCCAAAGCTCGCCGCTGTACCGGAACTTGATATTTCACTGTGGCACGAAAAGTTTGAAAAATGACGTATAGCGCAATACGTGACAGCACGCGAGCGAGCGTTGTGTGAGGTTGTGTATAACCTACTTTCCAACGAAAAATATTAACAATATTTTTGTGAGATATAAGTGTTTTGAAAAATGGTAAATTGCTATATTTTATACTGCAATAATTCATCTAAAAATGGGTTTTTCTAGAAACAAATTCCGCGAGATCCCAAACTTCGAGAATTCTGGATTCAGAATATCAATCGAGCAGATTGGAAAGCAAGTTACAAATCATGAAAGATGCAATTCCAGCATTATTTCATAGTTCACCAGTGAGGAAAAGAAAATTAATTAACGCTGCTTTTGTGAAATTAAACAAATCTTCATCCTTTTATAGAATTTATTTTTACTTTCTTTGTATGTATAACCTTATCGAACCAAAGCTTTACATCCAACCTACAAAATGTATTCGTTTAACCAATATTATTTATGAGAACTTGTATAACATATATGTCTGAAAGTGATATTTAATAAGATTTTGTTTATTTTCAATGTTTAATTCAACAGTATTCTCTTTATTTTGTATTAAATCTGTTGTGGAATGAACACTCTATTTGAAAATCGTGCCATTTTTAGAATAGCGGGTTCCGGTACAGCGGCACCAATCAGAATTTGAGTACCCCGGAAAAAAACGGAATGTAGGAACAAATGAATGCAGCAAAGGAAACAAGTGAACATCGTAGAAGATATTGACGTAAAAAAATGAATGCTATCGTACAACACGTATGCGCTTCCATTTGTAGCTAATAAAGAAGAAACAACTAAAAATAGGAACAAATGAATGTAGCGAAGGAAACAAGTGAAGATCGTAGGAGCTGTTAATGTGAAGAAATTCAATGCTACCATACCATCGACATATAGAAATGGACCGATAACCCTGTGGGAAGCACTGAAATTGGCTTTCGAGAGAGAGAAAACATTTGAGGGGTGAAACTGTCTCTATCTCGATAAAGCTAATTGGTCGAGAGTATTTTCGATGGGTGGAGCTTGACGAAGCACAGGACCGTGCTTTGTATCGCGAATGCCCCACTATGTGTTTTGTTTATAATTTGCCTGTCACAGTTTTTTAAATTATAAGTCAATGTGTATAAATGTTTAAAATTGTGGCAGCCTGTGCAGTTTATGGGCGTTACAGAGATGTTTATTCAAGTATATGCTTTCATACGTAAGTAAAGTTATTCAATAGTAAAATAAAAAAAGTATCAACAAAAACTGAACCTCAAAATATGAAAATATTGTACCTATGTAACACAAATACAATGAATGTGCTAGAGAAAGGGGCATCCGTTTCACTTGACACAGTCCTTGAATAGAAAGAGACAGTTTCACCACTCAAATGTTTTCTCTCTCTCGAAAGCCAATTTCAGTGCTTCCCACAGAGTTATCGGTCCATTCCTATATGTCGATGTACCATACACTACACCTATCCGTTCGTTCGTATTCAGTTTCACAATTGACACCTTTAGAATAAATGACATGGACTGGGAAGTTATGCGATTCTGTAAAAAAATGAATAATTAATGCCTATGTACTGAATGAACCCCATTTTTCGAATTTGAAGGATTTAAAACCCGGTGACGAATTACTTAAGTATTTCGAGTCACACGATGTGTCTAAAGATGCTTTTGCGTACGGAGCGAGGCAATGTACAGCGCGTCACAGGCCGTACGTGACGCGCCCAAGATCTTCCTTATATTAAATTGTGTACTACCCCTCCGATCGTTTTGGGACTCGAATATTTTATTCTACAGTGTTTAAAGATTTTTTTTAGACAAAAGATGGTGATGATTCCTCAAATGCATCTCATGAAAAAAAATGCAAACAAATTTTGAAAATTTGTATTGACCCGTATTTAAAAAAAAATCGAAATCTTTCTGTAACATTCTCTTATTGAGTCCCATAACATATTTTTTTCCCATCGAAATCGGTTCAGCCGTTCTTGAGAAAAACTTATTTTTTTTTTATCCCCCATAACTTCCATAAAAATTATTTCTCAACTATAATCTTTAAAGAAATTTAGTCTTACATTAGTGCCAACTTACTGTAAAAATCTCAACCAGATCCGAGCTAGACCAGCACATACATGCTGATCCTGCTATGCCCTTTTCAACATAGTCAGAATCTGAAAAAATGTCGTGATTGGTGTTTATCGGTCTTCATAAGAACTGGTCAGTTGGTCTGGCTTAAAATTCCTTTTTTTCTGCTCCGCGAAAATAAAAGTAAATATGTTATTATGAATTATGATCATTGTGATTGCATTACATTTTTTTTATTAATAAATGAGTCTGCTTAATTTTTGTACCTCAAACTATTCAATAATTTTAAACGATAGAAGAACTTTTTCTATTTGAAATTCGAACTTTAATTTTATTTTTTACAGCGCCACCTTATCAAACTTACCGACGAGGCTGAGAAACATAAATGATAAATAGCAATTAGAAAACTGACCAGAACTATACATAACTGAACAACGGTTATACAGCATGGAATTTAATATACATGAACGATAGGTTCAATGATAATAATTAGGATGAATAGAAATTATAACAAAAATTATTTTGTAAAAGTAAAATTTATAGACTAAATGCTTAGGCTGATACCGATATTAATACCAAAAATGCATAAAATATATAATGAATAATATATAAAAAAAAAACACTATGAATATGTGTGACGAGGTGAGGTGAAACTTGTTATACAAGAAAGCGTGACATAATACTTCAAGGACCCCTTATTGAGAAGGATTATTGATAGAGGGTGGGTAGTTATAAGAGGGGCCCGGGTCGGAAAGAGGGGCAGAGCCGTGAGGGGCCTTGGAAATCGAGTCTACATCGGACTTACAGGATTCAGACCGAACGGTGAAGCCATTTTGTCTAATTTGTTTTATAAATCATCTAAAAAGTATAAAGACTCCAGGTCCAAGCCGCTTTTTTGGAAAAAGTTATATTTTTCATGTAACAATTAAAAAAAAAATAGCATCGTTGTAGTAAAATGTCCTACTATTTAGCGAAGCCGGGAGAAAGTAAAGGAGTTTTTGAGCTCGGAATTTCCTTTGGGCGATCCTAGCGGGAAAAGGAAAAACTACAATCTGTTATGATTTAAGTCTGCAGGTAATGAAACAGCTACTGTGACCAGCACTGATTCATTCAGGGGAGAACACACCGTATGTGAAAACTAGGGGCCCCTATCCGAACTTGAGAGGATTTTACAAGATTTCAATGATTTGCAATGAACGCAATAGATTTCAAAGACAAAGAATAAAAAAGCTTTCACAAATATTTCAAAGATTTCATAAAAATTTCAATTTCTGGTAAGACGATTGATAGTTATTGCTTCGGAAAAAATACATAGAGTAGAGTCAAATTAGCTGAAAGAAGGCCATTTTGTAGAAAAAATAAGCAAAATTTCCTATTTCTTTTAACAAATAAACGTGCTGTAAGTTTTTTCACGAGGAAAAGGAAATAAGTCTGATGCGAATAAATCTGGTATTTTTCAGAGGAAATTAGGAGACACATATTATTGATATCTGAGGAGCTTACTTTCAAAAGGGCATAAATCCACTTTTCAAAATTTTTAGTCTTTTTACGTTAATCATATCGTTAGGATAAGCCCTATCAACCTATGTATCAGTTTTCTCCAAAGAAGCTTTCTATCCCATATTAAAAGTGAGTTGAACATTTTCTTTGCTACCAAAAGAGCATACATCCATTCTCTGGATAATGACATAATGAGATAAAGAGATAATGAGAATGCAAACTTCTGGTAATTTGGTATGTGGCCTAGGACTAAAACAATGTAGGAACCCAGAAAAACCAATTCTTCTATAAATGCTGTAAAACGTTTTTCTCGATTTCCCAACAAAAATCATAAGTGGATATGTGCCCTTTTGTTTTGAAAGTAAGCTCCTCATCTTAATTAGTTGTAATGTAGGCGGGGGGTCCCGTGAGGGGCGATCGTCTTTTCCTCCACGGCTACCTGCGTACCCTTCCCCTTCCAGTGTGCAACGACACTACCCCTCACTGGATTCGATGTTGCTCCAGGCCCTCGATCTTAGGTCCTTTGTCTTTCCACTTACCTATTTCTTCACTATTTCCTCGCCTATTGCTTAATTAAAAATGCTAATAGGTCGACAAAATCTCTAACAATCTGACGAATTTGAGAATATAATCGTAAATATACGTAGATTCTCAACGATTCCGATTTGAAGTTAAAATTTTCGTAAGCTCCCAATTCCCATTATGTTAATAAGGTGATTCAAATTTTTATCCTTTGTTTTTTTTTTAATGTTACGATTGTAGAAGCTTTCAGAAAAAAAAACGTAACCTTCTAACATTATTCAAAGAGAATACTATTAAAATAATAATAACTTGATAGTTTTTCATGTATAAGAGACATAATGTTAAGTTATGAATGTTTCGATGACCATGAGAAATTATATCTGAGAAATTGAAATTTTGTTCCCTTGAAAATCGCTCTGCAGCAAAAATACGAAATTTTAAACAAGTTTGTTGTTGAATAATTTATTCAAATACTGTTTAAAAAATGTTCTTTTCCTTGTCGAAGGAAAGTTGGCAAAAAATTTTTTTCACAGTTGTAAGAATACAAATTGTCAAGGAACATGGTATTTAAACAATTTTCTTGCCTTAAACATTTTCTTTTTAACGGCATCCCTCTGATGAAAAATATGTTTTTCCTTGATTTTTTGTGTACAAATTTTCCTTCAAAAAAGTTTTATCTTTCTAAAATTTATTTTATTTTAATTATTCCAAAATTTTTGAATTTCAATTTTTCCAAATTCAAGATCACGCTGTGTGTATATATATATATTTATATTTATTTACTTATCTATTTATAATGAATAAAATATTGTAAAGTATGTATGTTGAAAAAATAGAAAATTATAAGAAATAATTGTTGCGAGAGTTGAAACGGTAGAATCTATATATATATATATATATATATATTTGGAATTACATTCATCTCAAATTTGTCCATATAAAAAGTTGATATATTAAACGTATTTATACTAGATTAGATTAGACTTAATCTACTTTTGCGTATTCGAATGATTTTCTTGGACATACTTTTATTTTTGAAATAGGAATAGATATAAGTGGCAAGACGAAAGGATTGCTTCCACAGGGGACCTAGCATCGAGAGCGTGGAGCAATTTCGAATCCAGTGAGGGGTAGTGTCGCTGCACACTGGAAGGGGAAGGGTACACAGGTATCTGTGGAGGAAATGATGACTGCCCCCCGTGAGGTCCCAACCCTTGGCGCTCAAGCTATAAAGCTTATTGTGCCACACCCGTGTTTATTCTCAAGGCGGTACTCCGAATCCGGCCATCCTTCACCGTGTGTTTTTGGATCTCGGTGAGTTTTTCCTTGTTATCAACGTTCTGAAATTATACCTCTCAGGTGCCAAGCATACCTATCGCACAGTAAACGACGTCCTCCTTTGTTGATCAGACAAAGTGATCCTCACCCACTCTGCCATTCGGCAGCCTCCCTAGCAGTCTAGGGTGTACGGAGCGATCCATCTGAGGTCATCAGGTAGATGCACAGATTTGAAGCACTGCCCTAGTGTGTTACGTAAGTGTATGTGTGTGTGTTCATTACTCGAAATCGGCCAGCGACCACCACAGGGAGGTCACTTGAGAGGGCCTGTCTCTACGCAAGGAGATCATTGACTCATTTTCGAGTCTTCACAGAATCGGCTTCGACCTCCAAGGCTATTCCCCTCAACATGGGGCTCAGGGATCGAAACCCGGACCTCCTGCATGGAAGTCCGACGCGCTATCGTCTGAGCCACCGAGGCTTCTATTGATATCTTGTATGTTCTTATAATCTGCCCGGCTTGAATATTACATGCATGAATTCGTGAGCCAGTTGCTTATAAGAAACCGTTTTTCTTTACATTCGCTTGTGATATTACTTTGTTTACAGTTTTATTTTACTTCAAATCTGCATTTTATGATAGTATCCACGCCCAACCACCTGCAGACTTGAGTCATAACGGATGGTAGTTTTTCCTTTCCTTCCTAGCATCGCCCAAAGAAAATTCCGAGTTCAAAAATTGCTTTGCCGGCTCCCTGCTTCGCCTGTACCGGGAGTCTTTAGACCCTTCACATTATTTATACAAAAAATCAGACAAAATGGCTTCACCGTTTGGTCTGAATCATATATATTTGTAAGGAGGTTCAACGATATAGACTGGTATATGAAAAAGGGTAGAGAAAGGAGGAAAGTACTGGCGAAGGGTGTAGACTGTAGAGGATGAAAGGAAATAGTAGTACGATAACAAATGGTGATAGAAGGGCATAATGCATATGATAAACGGGACAAATGAGAAGGGGTGTGGAAAATGACTGCTTACGAGGAGAAAGGCTATCACTAGTACTAGTCTAGTACAATGGTAGTTGAGAAGAGGGTATGAGAGATTTCAGGTTAGAAAGTAGTGCATAGGAATGAGTTAGAAAGGGAAGGAAGGTAAAGGCGAATGGATTAGAGGATGTGAAGATAGTAGTAGCGGGAGAGCGAAAGATAGTTGGAAGATATGTAGAAGTAGAAGGGGTATGGAGAAGAGTAGCTGAAAATACGGTAGAAGCCCAGCAAGAACGTTCTGTAGCTGTTGTAAATCGAAAAAGGAACTGTCCCTATAACATTTGTTACAAGATGGTGACAGAACTGTCCTAGAACAAAAAGGTAACAGTAAATAAATTGATGTTAATGTTCTTGGTCTACATGGTCTAAAATCAATTTTTTTAACATTGATTTTTTAACATTATAAGTTGTGAAAAAAAATCTCTCCAACTCCGCTGGCATTCGAACTCCAGATCTTTCATATTTTCGGTCTGATGCTCTAACCAACTAAGCTACGGAGAGACGAGAACATTTTCTTCACAACTTCTAAAAGTCGAATGTCGACGTCATTTAATGTACTTGCAAGATTAATTTTTAATCATTCCTACATCAGAGTGATTTTATTAATTAATGTTATGCTTTTTGACTAGCGAAATATAGTAAATAATATGGTGTTAATGTTTTGTGTCTACATGGTCTAAAATCAATATTTTTTTAGAATATTGATTATTAATTTTTCAAGTAGTGAAAAAAATCTGAAAGACCTGGAGTTCGAATCCCAGCGGAGCTAGTGAGATTTTTTTCACAACTTATAAAATCAATAATCAATATTGAAAAACATATATATTTAAATAGGAATCTGTATTATCATCGGAGATTGTAATTATCGATCCGTTGAGAAATCCAATCACACGTACTGTGAATAATGGAAATCTACAATATCGATCAAAG
>CAKNXH010063486.1:58660-74356 GCA_932178445.1 Andricus quercusramuli | reverse complement strand
TATATATATATATATATATATATATATATATATATATGTATATTTTAGACGATGTAGACAAAAATATTAACATCATATTATTTACTATATTTTGCTAGTCAAAAACCATAACATCATTTAATAAAATCACTTTCATGTTGCATTGATTGAAAATTAATCTTGCAAGTACGTTGAATGACGAAGACATTCGACTTGTAGGAGTTGCGAAGAAAATCTTCTCGCCTCTCCATAGCATAGTTGGTTAGAGCATGAGACCGGAAATCTGAAAGTCTTGTAGTTCGAATCCCAGCAATAAATCGAAAATCAAAATCAATAAATAATCAGTACTAAAAAAATTGATTTTAGACTATGTAGATAAAAAGACATTAACATCATATTATTTACTATATTTCGCTGGTCAAAAACCATAACATCAATTAATAAGAAGGTAACAGTGTTCTAGAACACCGTGACAGAAATGTTCTAGAACTATGTGACAGCACTTTTCTGTAACAGTTTCTATCGAATTGTTCTAGAACAAACCGATCACAGACGTTCTGTAACATTTGTTCCAAGTTTGTTCTAGAACTGTGCCGTAATAGTGTTATATCCAAGTTCTAAAACCCTGTTACAAGTGTGTTCTAGAACGAATAAGGAACAAAGATTATTGACTATTCCAGAACAGTTGTTACGTATTTGTTCTAGAACTGAGTTATGTCAACGTGCTAGCACTGTGTTGCAAATAGTGTCGAAGGGGGTAAATCACAAGGGGTGAGTAAAAGATTTGGTTGATGATAGAGGATACAGGACAGTAGCCAGGGTTTGTGGCATAGTTGACATGGTGCAAATTTTCTAAACGATCCTTCTGTGACCTAAGCATTTAAAACTTTTAATATGTGATTTTTAAAGTTGCCAAACTGTTTTAATACATGAATATAAAAAACATATTTGATTCTTTGTGACGGTCTACCTAACCGAACAGGAGGAGACATAACCATAGGTGACTAATGAGGAGGGAACATTAGGTGACGATTACAAAAAGGATAATGCTGATAAGAGAATTATTTAAAAATTGAAATAAAGATAGAACAAAATTCTGCATTCATTTAAACATTATTATCAGAGAACAACTTTAAAAGTTTGGAGTTCCAAATTTAGTTTACTTTATTTTCCTACATAATTTACTTGATAAAATAAGTTACATAAGTGCTGATATTTAATTGCAGATACTTTGAAACCGAGAATTGTGAAAATGTGGTGTTTCAGAATAAATGCAAGGAATTTTGATTTGCATCACTCAAAATCAGGAACTTAGACTTGAAAGTACCAAACCAATTATTCTAATTAAAATAACAGTGCATTATAGCAAACAAAACTTTTTATTACAAACATCTTATCTACACGTTTCGTACGGTGATGAATAAATAACTACAATAAATTACTAGACATGTACAAAAATGTTTCGTCAAATAAATAGTTTCTCAGTAGCGACATATTTTATATAGCTTAACTATTCATCTATGGCTTCTCTGTCAATATTTGATACAAAGGTATACTTTGGTTTTAACAATAATGCCTCGTATTCCTAATTTCATACTATAAAAGACAAAACAATTCATTATTCTAAAAGAAGAGAATTTTCAAATTTGCTACGCAAATTCTTATCTTGCTCTGACCAATCAAAAATCAGGAGAGCTTTATTGACAATGGTACGAAATTCAAATGAGAAGTACCAGATTTTGAGCTTAAGTTCATCAAATTTCAAAAATTTGTTATATCATCAGTCGGTAAGTAAGAAATTTTGGGAAATCATTTTTCTTTTTCTAAAGAATTGAAAATTAACAAGATTCTTAATTGTGATTTAAGAACATCGCGCTTAACAGATTAATTGATTTCTGTCGATTCATGTTTGATTTTCCCTGAGTTTAAGCTTCAGAGTGAAAAATAGTGACTTGGTGAACATGGATGCAAGGCATGTAGCCTTTATTCAGGTGCATGGGCTTTGTACGCAATCTTTTGGGCAGATTCAGGAGATTCGTCGATAGATCTTCCCCAGTATCCATGTTCGTCTTCGTGGTCATAATGATGTTGATGTTGAGCATGTTCATAGTAAATGACCTTGGAGGGATGATGACTCTTTTTCAAATCCAGCCAAAAGCGAGCAATGTTGATTATCAGACTGACCATGGCGATGAAGAAAAATTTGATTTGTAGATGCGTCGATATGAGTTGCAGCAAAAAACTTAGCTTCGATTTGATCAACAATGCAAGTGGAATCAACTTCATTAGATGCTTCTTCTTCTTCTTGCTGAACTTCTTCTTACGAGCCTCTCCTGAAATATAAAAGGTGTAAATGAGAAATTGATGCAATAAATTTGTATAAATATAAATTATTAAGTTAGGACCACGTGAAAATTACACTGTATGAAATTTCGGGAATATTCTTAACAATTATTTAACCAAAATTTCCTATTTTGGGTCGACGAATTCATTTTCGGACAAATTTGGGGATTTTTTTATTATTTAGGAAAAATTATGGATTTGAAAGGTAATATATCCATTGTGTATCGTAATTTACCCAATCACTTGGGAAATATAAAACCCATATGGCATTTTGGGAATTTTCCTACTTTCCAAATAATTTTACCAGTATAAGGTGGGAAATAACCAGAAATATAATAGAACATTTGTCATCAACCATTGGTAGTTTTCTTGATAAAATAGCATCATAGCGTTTTACCTAGCAAAAGAAATTTATTCTCAAGATTATAAGTGGGCTACACATTTTTACCATATTTATACTGAAAAGATGTGATGATCTATATGACAAACTATCATCTAATACTATATTCTCGGCATCATTACTAACCGTGCCTGTTAAAATATTTTGAGAATAATTGTTTACTTCATGAAAATTTAAATGCAAATTACTTTTAAAATAATAATATGGTGAATTATAATTATTATAACATTAACCCGATGAACAAATTATGAATTAAAAATTTTGTATTTCAAGTCTCTAAATTTTTTAAACAATGCTTTTAATTGTGTAGATCAATGGGAAAAGTTTTAAGGAAAACACCCAAAATGACTAAAATATTCACTAAAATTTTTTCCAGAATATTTGTTTGAAAATTTCCTGAAAATTTTAAAATTGACCGAAAACGCTATGGAATTTTACAGAAGTTATTTTCGGGAAAATTCCTCAAATATTTTACAAATTTACGGAACTGGCAGGGGATTCTTCAGACTATTTTTGTCAAAATTACCGACTTATCTGATTTATTGCGTCTCCAACATTTTCGGGAATTTTCTCGAAAAAAATTGTATAATGTATGCTATTCCTGCCTCATCGACATTTTTTTGCAAAAATTGCAAAACATATAAGATGCAAGATCAAAATTCAAATCAAAGGTAAGATATAAGGAAATAGATTCTGATAAAGAATAAACTAAAAAATGAGATAAAAGTATATTGTAAGATGAATAATTTCAAAATTTAAGGCATGATATTGTAAACTTTTGAGTAAAATTTCTATTACAAAAATTAATATTTCTTTCAACACGAAAAATTTAATTAAAATTCGAATTACATTTCATATCGATTTCGCCAAATGAGAGCCATAATTTTTTGGAAAAATCATGAAATTCGCCACGTTTCAGTGATAATTTCATAAATTTTATTTTATTTTTCGTTATAAATTAATCAAAAATTATTCTTCATATTCTTTATTTCCTATTTATGTAATATTCGGTTAAAGAGAAATCATAGAATAAATTTTATTTCTAAAAGAACAATTTATTTCCAATTCGAAAAAAATGGAAGCCATAAATTTCAAGCGTCATAAATTACTTGCCGTTAGGAAGTATAGTCTGTATAAATGATCCCAAGCCTACTCAATTTATTTTATGATATGCGGTTATTAGTTACTACAATAGCGAAGAGAAATGTTCTTCAACGGCCTCTGACACCTGACTAGACTTTATGTGCTGATTAGGAATTTAATATTCATGAAATTGTTTCAAGTAAGTGGATTAGGAATAACTTACGCAGCCGTTCTCGAAATTCCCTATCGAAAAAATTAGGCTTTTTCAAGAGAATACGCGATATTATTTGAAAAACGTACCGACCCAATTAGAAAATAAGATTTTCCAGTATTTGGAATTCAAAGAAAATTGATGAAATTGAACGTTATATAAACTGAATTTATTCAAATTCAAAATATATACTTCTCAGCTATATGTTTTTCTTGAATTAAACTTATGGAACCAATTTTTGAAAGGCTGTGGCTAGTCGTCCCGAAAAATTGGGGCAGTTGGAAAAGGGGATGGACTAGCCGTCCCGAATTTCAGGACGGCAAGACACTCCGTTTTTGAAAATAAATCGCCGTACAATAATAATATTACAATGGTCTAACGAAATTTACAAAAAAATGTCGACACATATTTTTAAATTCTTCTCTTTTCTCTCCAAACTTACATTGATGATTAAAATTTAAAATAAATAAGAATTAAAAATTTTACGATTCAAGTCGAACTTGGGTAGTGTACTTGCCTATTGGATCTTCAACTTTTCTAATGACTCTAGAAAACTTTTTCGTGGTTCACATTCAACAGATTTTTTCACGTTCTTTCCATTAGTTATCAGCATTTTTGAAAAAAAAAAATGTAATCATCAAAAACAAAAGTGAAAACTAAATTTGACTCTTTTTATGGGACATTTTTTACAGAAAGAAAGCTTCGGATTTATTCCTTTAAGAACCTTGAGATTAAAAAGTGAAAGTTTGATTTTCTGCTGATGAAGATAATCGTTGAGAACGTCGGCGCGCGCGTGTTCACGCATAATTTGGTGTATCGGAGCGCTTCAAGCTAAGTTTCGTCAATACAAAAATTAAATCCGACTTTTTATCTGAAGGTATTCAAATAGTGTAGGCTGAAAACCCCCAAATGATTAGATTCAATGGTAATAGGACTTTAAAGTTTCTTTGTGACATTACGAATAAATTGACAAATTGGCAAATTTTTTTCATATTTTTTTTTATCAAAGTTAGTGGAATTAAATAACCAAATGCAAAAATGTCAGAAAAACATTTTTTGTCGAAATATAATGTTTCAAAAAATGATGAAAAATGCAATTTCGTTAATTTGTTCATAAAGTTGCCAAAAAATATGTTTTTTGTTTTGTTTTTTCATGTCATCTCAATAAATTGAGAAAACAAGCATATATTTTCAAATCACAAACCAAATTTATTTTTATTTCTTACGGATCCCGACACATTACCGATTTTTACACAAGAGCCGTAAAAAATATTTAAAAAATTTGTTTGAAACTTGAAAATGTTTACGTGTTTCTTTAGTCCCATCTAAGATTATTCACTTTCATAAACATAACCCCAAAAATAAAATTTTTAAATTTATTTTGTGCGGCTACTGTGTAAACGGATTTTGAAGCATCTTGTGTGGAGAAGCCTCATGTTTCCTTGGTTTATCAAAAAGAGAATGATAAAAGAAACAAAAACCTTTTTTTTTTTGTATCCTTAGGTACAAATTAACAAAAGTACATGTTTTGTCATTTTTTAAATATTATATTTCGACGAAAAAATTTTTGTCATACTTTTTTTTTGTCTAAAATTATTGGCCTCCAGGAAGTTTATCCACAAAAAGTTGAAAAAAAAAAAAACTTTCTTCACGCAAAAATAAAAAAAATTTAAACAGTCAATCGATTTTCCAAAAAATAAGAAATTTTTTGGTTTGTTTTGTTTTTAAAGCCTTGAAGAAACGTTTTAGTGTCCTTACCAATTAGTCATGGATCATTATGAGTTTTTTCGGCCCACTCTATTCTTAAAGCAAAAGGACTTAAACTTTATTTTAATAAAATAAAAAGTCCAAAAAACTTTTCTTGTATTAACAAAGTAAATTATATTTTTGACATTAATTTTTTTAAATCAAAAGCTTTTGAAAGTTTTGAATAACCTATTGAAATTGTACAGTAGCATGGATCAAATAAATTCAATAAATCCAATAAATTGGAAACGGCTTGGCACTGAGAAATTTGCCTTTCGGATCCCTTATGACGTGTATAAAATTTGAAATGAGTCGATTAATATGTTGCGGTTGATGAATTTTTTTAATTATCTCGTCATTTTTAACGATCTGATCTTCTCAGTTTTTTTGGAAGTACATTTTGAACATAAGAAAGTTTTTTTATTCTGAAAAAAAATAATTTAGAATGTTTGGAGCATCTAGATTTGTTTTTCAATTTCAGGTCTCCATGAAAAATTAACTTCCTCCTATATAAATTCAAATGAAAATCTGGAAAAAATTGTTAAAATTCGGCAGATTAAGAAACAAAAATAACATTCACGATGTTTCCAAAACTCTGAGAATAAAAATTTTTTAATTCTATTTCGACTTCGCCCAACCGCAAGATATTAATCGATTTATTTCAAATTGTATACACGTTAAGAGGGATAAATTTTTTTTGGGTCCACCCTATTGTACAGGACGAATATCTTTCTATCGCTATTAGAAAATTTGAAAATCGCCGAATTAGATTATATAAAAAAACTTTCACCCTCTTGGGTGAGCATTTATCAAAATCGAAAATTGTTTCCTCGTAAACTACTGTCCAATAGGGCAACACTGTTCAAGTTTGATTTAGATCGGACAACTTTGATTTTTTGAGTAAATTTTGGATAAACAATTCCCCAGATGTACTTTGTTGATGCGAATTTTGCGCGACCTAGAAACCAACAAAAGTTCGAGGTTCGACTCGTTCTCGAACCCACGAGTCATAAAACGACTTCCCTTTCCCTTCACTCAGTCGCCTTACTTTTCTGGATTATGGCGTAAGGAATAAGTGTACCGATGTACTTCCGTGAAATGGAACACGCACTCAATTTTGTACTTTCGCACTTGTTCCTCCTCAAATGGAAGGAAATCATCTTCATATCTTAATAATACTTTTCCACGGCCAATTTAAAGTGCGTTTATGTCCAGTTTTCGGTAGTTAATTCTCCTCTTTACTATCTCTGTAACTAGGCGTATATTTAAGAACAGTGTGTGACTCATCTTCCTTACGACGAATCATGAAATCCAAACTGGTAAAAATCGACCCTTTTTTTATAATGAAAGCATGACAATATTTTCTTGACAATATCACGAAAGGTAATAAAATGCTACGTCTGATGAGTCCACGTTGAAGGTAAATTGTCAAGTTTATAAAAAGATATTGCAACAAAACGTCTTTCGATGTTTTCGAAAAATTGGAATAAATCTGAAAATAATTAACATTTTTCAAAGTTCTTAGGTTCATTATAAAGGTAGGTCTGCATAGTTATTTTCTTAATTGTTCACATATTTTTCAAATTTTTTCCCCAGATTCTGCCCTTGACTAAAACTTGGTACAAAAGTATCGCAAAAATTAAAAAATGAGAAACATCTTACAACTATTTTTATAAAATCATTATTTATCATATCTTATTTTAAAAAATGTTTGCAAAAAAATTCTGGAAAACTTCTGAACATTTCTAAACATTACTGGTAGAAGATAAAATTCCAATTTTAATTATTTTTTGATATTGCAAAATAATTATGTTTTCAATATTCTGCTGCCAGACTGCAATTTGTTAATTTTTTCAGACATGCAAGGAGATGAGAAAAATAAAATTATGGACAAAAACTTGCCGGTACCGACACATTGTAAAAAAATGTAGATTTGTGAAGATTTTGAAATAAATTTCCAAAGGTTTTTAAGGTTTTGAAGGTTTTAGGAGAATGAAATTGTTTCTTAAGATTCCAGGGTAAATTCAAATTAATTTTTTTATTTCAAAAAACTCATTAGAAGGAAATATTTAGAAAGATTTTAAAATATTTTCTATATTTACGAAAAATAATGTAGAAGATTTCAAAGCAAAATTTTTCAATTTTGCAATATTACAAAACTTTAGGAAACAATCGAAAAACTTTAAAGAGATATTTAGAAGTTTGCAAAGGATACAAAAATAATCTTATTTAGAACAAAATGTAGATCTTACAGATTTCGAACAAACATTTTAGAAGCTTTTTAAGAATTTTCAGAGGTTTTGAGAGAACAAAAATATTTCTAAAGATTTCTCGGAAATTTTTTCATGATTTTTTATTTTACAACTTTTAGTTTGAGAAAATATTTAAAAATATGTCAGAACGTTCCAGAAGATTTCCAAAGATATCAAAAAGTTAACTGAAAGTTTTGAAGGCAATTTTTTTAATTTTGCAAGATTTCAGGAAAACTTTGAATGATTTTAAAAAATATTCACAAGTTTTAAAAAATTTTATAAATCCTCATAACAAAGTGTAGATTTTTTGAGATTTTTAAATAAAATGTATAAGAAAAAAAAATGCTGCGGAATTTTCTAGATACTTTTCAACATATGCATCTGAAATCTTTAAAAATCTTTTGAAATTTTCTCGAGAAACCTAGGAAAATTATATTTATATAACCTTAAAGCAGATAAACAAAGAAAATAAAAAATAAATAGATTTTCGAAATTTGTATTTTGCATTAAAAATTATTCTTCCTCCAAATTATAATTTGCGCAAAATTTGTTCATTCTGAGCTGAAAATATTTCCTGGTTGCAAATTCAACAATTTTTTATGAAATTGAAAATTGAAAATATGAAAATTCGTCTGTGTGATTCGAAAATTCATCTCTTTTGGCAGAAATTTATTTTTTTTCAATTAAAATCGCAAATGTTTAGTTAGAAATTAAAATCTTTTTTGGCTCAGAACTCAACTACATTTTTGAAAATTCGTCTTCTTGGATGAATTCAAATATTTTTTATTTAAAGTTGAATAGTTTTTAGTTGAAGTATCAACTATTGTATTTTTTGTTGAAACTATTCACTTTTTTTTGTTGGAAAATTTAACTAGTTGGTTAAAAATTAATTTTTTAGGTTGTCGGTTCATCATTTTATTTTAAAATTCATCTCTTTGGTTGAAAATGTAACTATTTTCCTGATTTTTTTTTCTTGCAGAAAATCAATCTCTTAGTAGAAAGTTTTTTTATTGATTCAAATGTTCTTTTATTCAAATATAATTTTTTGTTTGATTGAAATAACTACTATCACGTTTTTTGTAGAAAATTAATCTTTTTGATAAAAAATTAATATATTTGGATAAAAATTCAACTGTATTTTGAAAATTAACTTTTTGTGGAAAATTCATTTTTCTGGGTTGAAAAAAATTTAACTTTTTTGAAGAAAGTTCGTGTATTTTGGAAAATATTTCATGTTTCCTGGTTAAAAATACAACTGAAAGAAAATTAATTTTTTGTTTAAAGATTCAACTATTTTGTTGAAAATTTGTCTTCCTTGGATGAATTAAATTCTTTTTTATTTAAACTAAACATATTTTTGAATTGAAGTATCAACAATTACATTTTTCTATGAGAATTCATTTTTTTTTAAATTTAAATATTTGGTTGAAGATTAACTTTTTTGACTAAATTTTGATTTTACGTATCTTAAATTTTCAAAAATCTTTTTGAATTTTCTCAAGAATCTCAGGGTTTCGAAGTTATTTGAAATGTTTATTTTGTATTCAAAATTATTTGGCACCTTAAACCGAGCAACTACACGCGTGCGTAGCGCGCGATTGATGATGCTAATATGTAGTTTTATACATTTTAGTAATATTTACAAAAATATTATTGATTTTCAATTTTTTTTAAATCATGTGGTGAGTGCGATTATTATTTCAAAGTTTTTCGACTTTTTCTCCTCAAATTCGAATCTAGGGTTATTCCAATTTTTCGAAAACATCGAAATTTGGCATTTTTCAACAATATATTTTTATCAAATTGACATTATGCCTTCAACTTGGCCTTATTAAACGCAGAATTTTATTACCTTTCGTGTCCTTATGAGGGAAAAATTGCATGTTAGTATTATAAAAATTATGGCACTTCAGCAACAGCTCAGAAAATAAGCGTGCTAGTAGTTAGAAATTGATGGAAAATATCGTCACTGAATGTACTTTCTTTAGAGAGAGGAGACTGAACTCGGCATAAAAAAGTTATTTGCTGGTTCGTTTACACGACCAACGTAACCGGATTACGTTATACCGCTTCAATGTCAATGTCAGTGTCTACAAACCTAGACTGTAATGTTCATTCATGAAGAAAAATTGTAACTCTTCTTTCACTTGGAAGAAAAATCTTTTCTCTTATAATTTACAATGGAGAATTTGCATTCATTTTTTTATCGTTTATAATTTAAAAGTTTTTTATTTAAACATTTGAACAAATCGCACCTTTATTATAAATACTTACGGCTTATTTATTAATTTGTTTCTCTTGAAAACAAATTCAGTTTAATGTCCTCTACATGATGCAATAATTATTTTCCGTCTTCATGCCTCAACTCAAAATTCTCTACTCTAAATTAAAAATAATCTTACCAATTTGCTCATTTTATCAGATTTTCATTTAAAGTTTCATTTGGAACATCATAAAGGATTTATTGAGACATTTTTTTTATTCAGTTTGCAAAAATTGTGAATATTTTTTTAATATACTTTCTAAGTTTGAACATTGCTGATTAAGTAGAACAAAAGGATTTTTATAAAACCGTTATGCGAATGCATTACATGGTGACCCATTGAAATCCATTAAGCCGCATGTGACATGAAAACACAATTCAAACACGATATAGACCCACGCACATATTCGATAGCGATGCCAAATTTGACTTAATAAGCTTCACCTACTTAAGATTTTCTTACGTGACTGCATTCCTCGGCCGGAAAATTAGACACTTTCCAATTTATTTCGGCTGAAGAACAATTGAGTGCCCGGATGCAATAGGAGGACGAGCGCTCGAAAACGCGAAAAATTATTGTCCAAGCGTCTCGTGCGTATCCAAACTTAGTTGAACAAATGCATTTTTAAATATGGGCAAAAGGATAAACACATAACTTTTTTCGTTTTTTTTTTATATTCTTAATTAATAAATGAGTGCAAATTAAAACCGGTCAGTAATCATATTTCTTTAGTTTTGCCAACAAAAAGTATTGAAGGAAGTTCAAAATTGAAGAAACTTCAAGTGAGGAATTTATTCCTTACTCTTCAAGGAGAATTTTTGCAAATTTTCAGATCGATTAATTGAAATTTGACAAAATTATGTATTTCATAAGAAAGCAATCGATGCCGCTCAAAAATGTTGATCGAAAGAAAAAACATCAACTAGAAAGAAGTTCCGTCTTGTTATTCTTTACAAGATAATACTTTTTAGTTAATTTTCTTATGTTAAATTTTGTTGATCTACTGGTCAAATAATTTTCTGGTGAAACGAGAAAATCATTTGACCAGTATATCGACAAAATTTAACACCAGAAAATTAATTAATTAGTACCCTGGTCGATAAAATAACATCTTCCATTTATACTTTTTAGTGTTTTTGACCGCTTGTCTAGTTACTACATTCGGACGCACAATTGCATTCTTCAAATAGCTATAAAGTAGTTATTACAATTTGAATTTAGCCTCGCGTTGGCAACTTTCTGAACATTTTTTGCGACTATTTGTATCAAGAAAGGGTAATGATAACGTGTTCAGTATAAACTAAAAATTCCTCCTTTTCTATTAAAAAACAATTGTCAATTTTTTAATTTTGGCTTGTAATGTGTCGGGAAATTAGTCTTAAATAGAAGGAAATTATAAAAAAAATACTTGGATATTTATATAAAAAACCATTTTCGGTTTGAAATTAAGATCGAAAAAGAAATCCACTTTACCACGAATAATTTTCTACAAAATGAGTATGAAAAAGATTCAAAATTAAAAAGTAGGCTTCTAAACTACCTCACTTTTCGGCTCATTAGAGACAAGAATAACCAATTGAAAAAAGAGGGAGAAATAGTGAAAACATTTTCGATTCTTTTTTACTTCGTTTATTTACATGAAAGTTTACGAGTAAAGAGTCGTAAAAAATCGCGTACCGCAAAGAGAGTGGCAGAAGACAGGGCTTGTTAACATTAATTATTACAGTACTTTGCGGTCTTTGTATCTATCGGAAAATGAAGAATTGTGTAACGTGTCGCATCCCTATTTTCTATGATCGTTTAAGCCACGGGAGCTACAATGCATGAAATGACAAGACGGAATAATAAATCGAAAGTAACGTCCTGTCGTATTCTTTATTTCTCCGTGGAGAGTAATATTCGCAGTCATCTTTGCAGTATTTGTATGTTTAGTAAGAGTTACTTCACTATAATATACTCTTTTTTTATTTATATATACTCATATTTCAATTACTTGTAAAATATTGGTAGCAGGTGTAAAATATTTTGTATACGAAATAATCGGAATATAAATAAATACATGCTATTGCGAATTATTAATTGTATAGTGAAAGCCAAATACAAATTTTAGTTAAGAATTTTTGCATAATTTACATTTATACATCCAAAATTGTTCATTTTAAGGAATAAATTATTTAAATATTTGAAGAGTTTATTTTAAATTACAATTAGAAATACAAATTGTAATTAAGAATTCTTACATAATTGTACATTTTAATAATTTCAAATTGTACAGCATTCAGGTTAAAAACAATGGAAGAGTGTTCAAAGTATAAGCTATAGCAGTAAATTTTAAATTAAAGGTATTGGCATTTAAACATCATTTCAGAATGTTGTATTTGGAAATTAAATTTTTGTATTTTATTTGCCTCAAATAAATAAATCATTTATTTATTAGAGCTTTAAAAAGTTATACAAAATTTCAAATTTTCTGAACATAAAATTCAACAGTCTTAAATTATATGAATTACTTAAAATTAATCAAAGAAAGTCAATCATAAAATGTAATCATCTACATTTTTAAAATTAAATAGTTTACCATTGAAAACCTTTATAATTTGATATTTTCAAATGCAAACCTTTAAAATTAAATAGCTTAAAATCGGGATTATTAAAGAAATAAAAAAAAATTAAATTACATTCGAGTCGCCCAGAATTGAATAATTTCAACATTAATTAAAACCAAATAAATTGAAAATAAAAAATTAAAAGGAAAGGAATACAAAAGATTTGACTTTGTTGAGAATGTCAATTTTAAACTAATTTAAATTAAATGATTTCAAAAGTATTGGTATTTAAAGTTGTACAAATTGAAGAATTTTAAATAAATGCCTTACAAATTAATTTTTCAAAGATTTATAATTTTGGAGTGGTAAAAATCAGAAAATTGTTTATATCAAGAATCTTAAATTGAAAGAAACTTGTATTAGAAACCCAAGAATGATATCAGTATAGGATTTTTGAAAAATGAGAGCGAAATTATATTTTTTTTATTCCGTGCTTTTGGGCGAATATGAATATGTTTTCTACTCCTTATATTCTGCAAAAAAGCGTCCTGTTTTATGATTTTCTTTTGATTTCATATCAATATTAATTGCAAATCTTTTTAAAATTTTATAATTTTTCTAGAGTTCAATTCATAAAATAAATTTCAGACATTAGGATTATAAATCATATTGAGTGATTTAGAATGAGTTTTAAGTGAAGTTAAGAGTGTGACATTATCTTATGAATAATTATGCGAGGTGGTCGCACATATTAAATAGGGATCATTTTTATTCGTCCAGTGGCCCGGTTAATCGATCAGCTAACGGCATTAAAAAGAAAGTGACTTTGAAACAAAGAAAGACTTTGGCTTTCTATTTTCGTTTTCTTCCAAAATTGTTGTAAGTGGTTCCTGCTTATTACGAAAATTAAAAGAAATAAAAAAGAAGATGAGAAAACAAAAATTTCATTTTTCGGTATCTTTTTCAGAGTATGGAAATTCACAAAAGGGCGGATAAGATCAATGGTTTTTGACAAAAAGTTGAGAGGTTGGAACAATAGATTGATTTTTTTGAACATTTGAAAATATGGCAAATTTGACTTTTCTCATGCCTTATAAATTAAAACATTTTATTGAATTTTATTTCCTTCAACTGAATTTAAGTGATGCCAAAGATCTCAATTATTAAACCAAAATGGAAACATTATTAAATTTTTGTTTACTTCGAGTCGGGAAAGTCATATGAACGTTCATGCTTCATAATTTTAAAAAATCATCTAAAATTGACAAACTCTAAATTAAAAAAAAAATTATCCATTGAAATTTGGAAATAAAAAAAGGGACCTACCCATGCCTCGATCTTCAGATTCGTCATTTTGTGTATTTTCTGTTTCTTCAGTGCCAAAAAGAGTATTAAGTCCCTCAGCTATGAACTTTCCAGACTCCTGAAGGACGACACTCATCGGTACCTCACCCCTTTTTCCGGTAACTTCCAACTCAATTTGGTCAATTTCTTTAGCTATCCTTCTTCTAGCACAGGAAGCACTATTTGCCTCCAATATGCACTCTAAAAATCCTTTTTCCTCCTCAGCCAAGGCAAAATCGTAAACGAGGACAACCCCCAAAATGGCACACAGACTCAACTTCATGACTTCGGTTTTCAAAAAATGTCCAGATAAATAAATATATTTATTTTTAACTTAATAAAAATAATAGATTTGGGACTGGTACCGTCCCTTTCGAAATCACACCGTGGAACCGCACTTTTTTATTTGCTGCACGTTGCTTGTGGAACAAGTTCGAGTGGTAGTAAACCACGCGCAGTCCCAGCAAGCAGATATATGCGAGTGGGCCTCATGGGGCCTGAGTAGGCCTCTCGAGATCATCAACCAATAGCTGAGGTCGCTCTTCCCCCCACCTACGTAATTCCAGTGAACACCCGGGCCCGGAACCGTTGTGGCGTTGTAGGCCCACTTTTCTTTTCTCTCTCAAGTCAGATTCGAAACATTTGAATGAATAAGGTCCAGAGATCTTTATCTCGATTAAATGGCCAGATTATGTTCTATCACGACGTTTCATTACAGAGAGCAGAGGAAGTGGTCTTTTAGGAGGGACATTTTTTTTCTATGAGAGCTGGGAGAGATGAAGCCTTGAAGGTTAACACATTTGGAACAACAGTAGATATTAAAAGGTTATCAGATGAAATTTTAAGTAAAAACTTGGGACCTACTTCAGAAATTTTAGTTGAAAATTAACCCAAATGACTTTCAAAAATAATAACGGTTCGATAGTAATACAGGGTTTTAGGGAAGCGTTTCAGATAATTATTTTTTAACCCTTTCTCGGATGTTGAACATAGACATATTTTTTCAATTTCAAGTTTAATCGCCAAATTGAAAATAAACAAAAAAATTATTTTAATAAGTAATTTTTTTACAAATAATCGTTATTAAATAAGCATTTGCACCACCTTCAGGGTCTTGGAAATAGTTATATCATCCAAAATTAGGGCAAGTCACTAAATAACTTCTTTAATCAATTTTAAATTCTACTTTTTACAACCTTAGGAAGTTAATTAAGTATTATGGAAATCCGTCAAGAAAGTGAATGACTAGCTATCAATGTACTCGAGATGCTGATCCACTGAGTCCTGAAAGTCGTAAATGATTTGCGGTCTTCAGCCTCACAAAAATTGTTTTTCTTTTCATTTCCTTATCATTTCTGAAAGTATTGATCGACTTTAAAGAATTTCTACTAGAATAAGCCAGGATAATCGGGGACATTTTCGAAATCAATGGACAGTCCCGAAATAAATGAAATAAAATTTTGGACGCGAAAAATGTGGTATTTTCAACTCTCGTGGCATATACGTTATTCCTAAATAAAAAAATAAA
>CAKNXH010063486.1:0-49248 GCA_932178445.1 Andricus quercusramuli | reverse complement strand
ATATATATATATATATATATATATATATATATATATATATATACATTGTAGGCTGGTGCAGTTCTCTTATATTGTTAATTACAATGTTTTAAGCCTACGATCGTAATTTCAAATTGTACTGTTTAACCCTTTGAAAATCAAATTCGATTTTGAATACCAAGTTCTTGCGTGGTTCTATTCTGCGGTAATTTTTTCCCCAGATTATTTGGAAAGGGGCTTGGTTAATTGGAAAGCTAAATTGAAGATATTCAGTTATTATTGCTTTTTGGAAATTTTTCAATTAATTATTCATTTTCAATTTTTAAGATTTGAGAGTTGTGATATCGATATTGTACCATTATTCAGCGACTAAAATTTTAAAAAATTCAATTTTAAACGTTCTAAATTCAGAAATGGTCGCATTTTAATTTGTAAAATTGAATAATTTTCAATTTGAAATGCATATTAAAGTTGAGAGTTCAATGGTAGAATTTTGTAGATAATTCGTCTGTTGAAATTTCAACTATTGAATTTTCTCAAAACTTTGTCTGTTGAGAATTTCACTGTTGAATTTTCAATACTTCAATTTTGTAGAAAATTTTTCTGTTGATAATTCCACTGTTGAATTTTATAGTAAATTCGTATGTGGAAAATTTACCTGTTGAATTTGCAACACTTACATTTTCAAATAAAAAGAATATCTCTTTATTCAACAATGACATAATTAAATTGTCAGTAAAAAAATTAATTTCAACCGAAAAATTTTTCAACAAAATACATGCATTTCAAACCAAATAGCTAGTTGAATTCTATGCATACAAAGTGAATTTTTAATAACAAATTGAATAGTTAGATTTTCAATTTAAAGAATTAATTGCTAACAAAAAGATTAAACGATTTTTCAATAAAATAGTTTAATTTTTTTGGGAAGATAAATATCCAACTGAAATGATGAAGCTTTTACCATGAATTTTAAACTTGTAGTTCAAATTTCTACCAAGAAGTAAAACTTTCAACCAAAAAAGATTGATTTTCAACTAAGAAATTAGAATAGTTCAATTTTCAGTTGAAAAAATTAATTTTCAACAACAACAAAAAACGATTTTTAAGCCAAAGAGATGAATTTTCAACTAAACTGATGAATCTTTAATACAAAAATGAATTTTTAACAATGTAGTTAAACTTTCTCTATGTAGTAGAGAGGCCACTGGAAATATGCATAGCAACATTAAAAATATTCAGTTATTTCTAATTTTTAAAAATTATCCATGTTTAATTCTCACATTTTGAAAGATTCAAATTTTAAATTTCGAAGACTATACATTTATATTGTACCATTTTTCAGCAATTTAAATTCAATATTTTACTAATTCAAACGCTCTAAATTTGAAAATGGCCCACTATTAAGTTGTCAAATTCATTATTTTTCAGCTTCCAAGTCTTTGAAAGTATGCAATTTTAAGTATTTCTTATTTACAGCTTTGAGTTGGTAGTTATTCAATTATTTTAAGTTTTTAATTCAAAATTGTTTAAATTTAAATGCTTATTCAAAAACAACAGCGCGATTTTAATGTTATATTCTACAATTATTTTGAACTATAATTAAAGGTGAAAGTTATTTGCCACCATTTTTAAATTTTTGGTGTAAATTTAAAATTTAAAAATTTTTAAAATTAAAAATTGTGGACGCAACAAGTTGAAATTAATTATTTGAATAAGGATTGGTTTTAATCACTTTTTTCAATAAAATACAATTATTTTTAAACGATACAGTTTTAAAAGATTTAAAAATGAAAACAAACCATTTTCAATGTTTCGATATAAAATTATTTTGTTAAATGTTTTCAATTAAAGTTGTTTAATTTAAAATGATTCCAGTCTGAAATAATTACATGTTGAAAGTTTCAAGCTGAAAGCTGATTAATTAAGATATAAAATTGTTCAATATACAGTTTTGAAATATTTAAAAATAGCGAAGTCGTACAACTTTTATAATATTTGACATAATTCTGACTTTTTTAAACTAAGAAGGTTAAAGCTTAAAAATTAAAAAAGTGTGATTGTAATAGATATGAGAAATTCCATTATTTTCACTGGAACCACTGAAACTAACATAAGAACAAGTCAAAAAGTTCAAAGTCTTCTTTTTTATTTCAATAATATTAGCTTCCAATTATCAGTCTCAATTTGTTGTACAATTTCCAAGATTTTAAATTGATCTCAAAGAATTTAATATATATATTATCAATTGAATACGATTTCATTTTACACTTATATGTTTCTAAACTTAAATTAATCAGACGAACCAGCTTAAAAAACAAGACTAATAAACAAAAGCATCTCTACGAACCAGATTCAAGTTGCGAACAGAATGTATTAGCTGCAAATAGAAATAACTTCATGCTGCGAAAACCTGTCGATTATCATTAATTTTTAATTTATGAGCAATTTTCGTTACTAAATACTATTCCAGTAATAAATCACAATGATTTTAGTACCAGATAATTTTTGTATACACAAATATGATACATTAGTGTATTTGTTTAAATGAATTGCTTATAACAAATGAAGTAATATGCTGAACGTAAAAAGGTGTTATTTCAAACTCTCATGATCTAAACATTATTTCTTAATTGAAAGAAATTTCAATCTTACATTTGTACAGTTCTGTACAACTTCCAAGTACAATTATACTACGTGATATTTTTCTTTCAAATAATAATCTTTAGCATTTAGAAGATTAGGAGAAAAATAATTGTCATCATCATTCCCCAACGTTTACACCCAATTTTTTTAGACATTTCCGACAAATGTTGGCATAAAAAATATTATTGCTCATAACAATTTGTTATTATAAATGAACATTCATTTTAAATGTAAAAAGTCATTTTAAAGGTTCTTCAATGTTCTACAAAAAAGTCTCTCACACTTTTCACCTATCTCTTAACTAGAGGAAACAATCCAAGAAAATGTGTTTTGGAATTGTTTCAATTTTCACTTTATTGTTAATTAAAAATACACGCAGTGGTCTGACTGAGCTCACGGTTTCAGGATTTCATTAGAACGTCCATCCAAACATTTAAAGTAAAAAAATCACTGTATCTGTATTGTTCTAGAAAAATGCTAATTTGACTGGACTTAATATTTAAAAAAAAAGAAGAAGTTAAGAAGTATTTCAAGAATAATCTAACAAAATCCTTGAATATTTCAGAATATACTAAAAAGTCAATTATATTCCAGAATTTCCAAAGATTTTTTTCCAGAAATAAATGATTAATTTCATAAAAATCCCAGACTAATATTTCCAGAAAGTTCTGGAACATTGAAGAAAAATAAAAAAATATTCAAGAATATTCCGGGTAAGTTCAAAACAGTCTAGAACATTTCAAAAATTTGAATAATATTCCAGGGATAAAGAATCTCGTTCTTTGGACTGGAGATTCAGTTTCGGGCTTCAGGCTTGAGACCTGCGGTTTTGCGCATGATGACTTGATATTTAAGATTTTGGGTCTTTTGACACGGGTTTGAGCCTTATATCTTGCTGCTCATTATTTTAGACCTTAAAGCTTGAGACTTATGATTTTGGGCCTTATTTATTATAACTTTAGAAATGAGCCTTATTTCTTGAGATTTATGGTTGATATTTGTGAGTAAAGAAGCAAGTAAAAAAATTTCGTCGTTTATTTTTGGTTTCATTATCAATCTATTAAAATAATTACGTTTTTGCAGTTATAATTTTGAATTAAAATATAAAATTCAAATGTTTTAGATAACTCATTCAAAATAATGAATATTCAAGAGAAAAAAAGAAATTTAATAAAATAGTTCAACTTTCGTCCTAGTTGTTGAATTTTCAACCGTGAAAGATGAATCATCAACGAAAAATGTAAAATTTGATATTTCAAAACCAAAAACAGTTTAATTTAAAACAAAAAAACAGTTATATTCAATAAAAAACAAACGAAATTTCAACAAAATAGTTGAATTTTCAACTTAAAAGAATGCATTTTGCAATAAAGGAGTGAGATTTTGAACAAAAAAATATCGATTTTCAGCAAAAGAAGCAATTGTTCAATTTTTAATTAGGAAAGTTAAACTTCTATAAAAAAACGGATTTTCAACAAAATATATTGATTTATAACCAAATAGTTGAATTTTTAACCAAGAAGAAGAATTTTTAACTTAAATCATGAATCTTCAACATACAAAAAAAGAGGAATTTTGATCCAAATAGTTGAATTCTTATCCAAAAGGAAGAATTCTCAACTGGAATAATAAATCTTCGAAAAAAAAATAAATACAAAAATTTATCAAGTAGTTCAACTTTCAACCAAGTAGTTGAATTTTCAACCGAGAAAGATGAATTCTCAACGAAAAATGTAAAATTTGATATTTCAAAACAAACCATTTTAATTTTGAACAAATAACAGTTAAATTCAATAAAAAAGACGAAATTTCAACAAGAGTGTTGATTTTTCAACTCAGAAGGATGCATTTTCAATCGAAGAGTGAAATTGCCAACTAAAAAATATAACTTTAAAAAAAAAAAGAAATGGTTGAATTTTCCATTGGGAAGTTAATTTTCAATTCGAAAAAACGGATTTTCAACAAAATATTTTTATTTTTTAACCAAATAGTTGGATTTTCTAACAAGAAGTCGAGTTTTCAGCTTAAATTATTTTCTTTAACGTACCAAGAAAGACGAATTTTGAACAAAATGGTTGAATTTTTATTTAGTTGAATTGTCAACTTAAAAGAATGCAGTTTCAATCAAAGAGTGAAATATTAAACTAAACAGGATAATTTTTAAACAAAAAATGCAATCGTATAATTTTCTGTTAGGAAAGTGGGATTTTTTTGTTTGGATACACCAATTGGTGAAATTTAACTGACTAGGCTCATGCCGCCTACTATACCTAATTTTTTCAATTTATTTGCAATTTTTCGACGCCTTTACCGAGATGTGATCCAACGATACGAAAATTTTAGACCGTATATAAAACGATGCTAATACAACCTAGTTCTAAGCCGTATCGCGACGCGCCTTCTTCATCGCGAGGCTGTAAGTGTACGATTAACCGCGATGAATCCAAAACTTCGATCTGAAGTGGGTCAAAACTTGCTGGGTACGACATAAATTTTTACTAAAGAACCTTCCCCAGAATGGTAATTTATAGACTAACGAGAATAGAGAAACACTTGTAATTTCCAGGCGGGAATTTTTAACGACCGATAGACGATCTGACTTTCTCACCTAATCGATTGTGGCTATTTACAGCCTTCGAAATAAGGACAAATTTAAATTTATTCTAAAGATTTGTTCGGCTCTGAGAACACTTTTTAAATTCTCATCCTAATGAGAAGGTACGAGCTTTATGTAAAATTTGACTGTGTCAGTTTTCATCACATCTCCACGTTTTGAGACTCCCTGAGTCAGAAAAAATGATTTTTGCGAAGGTGTCTGTCTGTCTTCAGGTACGAAACTTTCGAAAGACTGATCAGATTGGATTGAGCTTTCACACACGTTTTTATGGCATAAAAAGAAAGAAAATGTTCGTTAACCATCCATTTTTTACCAATGGTTCTGGTTTTATCCCTCCAAAATGTTTTTTTTTTAATCAAGAAGGATGAACGAATGTTGTGAAAACTATTTTTGGATAAGTTACATATTTTTTGTTTTAATCGTGAAAAATACTCTTGAAGATAAAAAATTCTATTTTTCGGCAAAACTATGCAAGATACAAAGAAAATGAAGAGACAAGATCTGCTCATTCGGAAAAGATCAACAAATTTGTTTTGAATTATTTGTTGATAGGACGCGTCGATTTTATTTTAATCGTAAAAAATATCAGTAACAATCTAAACTAGCTGTGAATTCGATCTCGAGTGTTTCCACTTTGTTTGTATTTATAATTATATGGTGCTCATTTCACGAGCACTTTGCTTCCCGTGAGCAAATGTATTTGCGTCCTCATAGAGGAAGCATTAGTTATTTTTTTTCAATAATAGACAAACCAAAGTCTTCATTTTGAACTATTTAAAAATAGAAATTTACAAAAAGTACAAAATTACAAACTAATACAACAAATTTTTAAATACAAAGACAAATAAGACAAAACAAATTTCGTATTCGAAATGATAATTTTTCGACCTGGAAAACGGAAGAGAAAAGTTCTGTCGCACTCTATCCCTTTCCCAGCTTTTTAAGATTTCTTTACAAACAAATGTCAGAATTATTCTATTCGAAAATTTATGATAAAAACATATTTTTATTCATACATCAAATTTGATTGATATCAGTGAAAAAAATTTTTTCTGTTTGAAACATATGATTCAAATATTATAAATGAGCATAACGCCCTCACTCTTCAATAAAGTGTATTAATATTATAGGTCAATTTGCATCGAATCCAGGATTCTTTTCCGTTCTTGCATCAATTTTGAATTATGTTAGTGAAAAAAGTTTTACTATAAAAAATCGTGTTTTCAAATATTATGCATGACCATAGCTTCCTTACTCTTCAATAAAATCTATCAATGTTATAGGCCAATTGATTCATCTTGAATCAACACCACTTTTCTATTCTCGCATCAACTTTAAATTATGAGAATGAGAAAATTTTTACTTTAAAAATCGATTTTAAAAATATGTAAATTAGCATAACTTCCCTACTCTTTCCAAAAAGGTATTAATATTGTTAAGGCAATCGATTCGTCTTTAACCAAGGAATATTTTATATTTCTGCATCAACTTTGAATTATATTGAAGAAAATGTTTCACTACAAAAAGCCTTATTTTCAAATATGATCCATTACCATAGCTTTACTCTTCAATGAAATGTATTAATATTATAGGTCAATCGATTCGTCTCGAATCTACACTTCTTTTCTGTTCTAGCATCAACTTTGAATTATGTTAATGAAAAAAGTTTTACTATAAAAAACCGATTTTTAAACTATTATTAAGTGCTAAGAAAAATGCAAAACAAAAATAATCCGAAATCCTTCGGTCAGTTTCAAGATATTAGTGGGGAAAATAAACCCTCCAAATTTCATCAATTCATCTGCAACCGTTTTCAAGTTATCGTTTTCACAAATAAGGGTGACATCCACACATCCACACATCTACGCACACACATCCAGACAATTGCTTAGAACATTGTATTAGACATTTTTGAATTGGGGGAAGTTTAATTAAATCAATTTTTGAATTTTTGAAAATGTTATCATAACAAGCCTTTCTATTTTTCACAGACTTGACCATTGAGCACGCTACGCGCGTACTAATTAACCTTTCTTTAGAAAAAAACTCAGTTTATCTTTCAACATTTTTTAATGGATTTTACAGAAAATCTTATATGATTTAAGAACGTTACACATATTTACAGAAGTGTCCTTATTATGGCGAGAAAAATTTCATTAAGTTCAATATAAATGACAGAAATTTCTCTACTTATTCACAATTCTTTGAAATTGGCAGATTATTTTTTTCATTGAAAAAATATGACTCTCCTCGTGTGTAATAATATGACGCCGTATTTTTTGATATTTTTCAAAAATATATATTACCCATAAAAAATAGATTTTCAAGGTATTTAGTTTTTTTTTTCATTAACGCAGAATTAAATTCGAATGTTTGAGTTTGATTAGAATTTTCTATAAGGCTACATTTACCGTGTTTCATTAACATATTTGTCATGTAAATATATAAAATTATTTTGTTTTTATACTGACATTTCATTTTTAATGTTTGCATATTTTTGAAGACTAATACCTCATACAAGGAAAAACGGAAAATCTGGAATTGACGGGGTATTTTAATCAATTCTTGCTCAAATCAGGATTTTTCTTCTAATATAACTATTTAATTAAATTTTCGAGATTTTCGCTCATCGTCAATGTATGTATGTATACCATTAAGCCATTTCCCTTTCGGGGTAGGCGTGGCACTACCCGTTTCGGGTAGTGTTTCTAGGTGGATAGTTTATTGTAGTAAATAACTACAAGTGTGGGCTCACCACACCCACGACGGGCCAACAGCACGCAGTATTACCGAACGGTCACCCATCCAAGTACTAATCGCGCCCAACACTGCTTAACTTCAGTGATCTAACGATAACTGGTGTTTTCAGCGTTTTTCTTCTTTTAGTTCAAAATTCAACTACTCAGATCAAAGTGGAACTCCTTTTTAAAAATTAATGCGCCTGGTTGTTGATGGAGCATCTTAGTTGAAAAATCTTTTTTAGTTCAAAATTCAACTATTTTGTTAACATTGTTTAAATTATTTTTTTAACTGAAAATTTACATTCTCTCTCTCCCTCCCCCCCCCCCTCTTACTCTCTCTGAATGTAGTTTGTAAAAAATTAATCCTTTTTGCTTGAGAATTAATCCTCCTTTTGGTAGAAAATTCATTTCATTGATTACAATTTTTTTTATTAAAAATTAATCCTTTCAACTGAAAATTTAACTATTCCAGTTTATCTTGAAAATTGATCTTTTTTGGTTGAAAATTCATCTGTTTGATTGGAAATTTAACTATTTTGTCAAAAATTCATTTTGTTGTTGTTGGGAATTCATTATTTTATTTAAAAATTCATTTTTTTTTGAAAAATTAACTATTTTCTTGAAAATCCCCTACTTTTGGTTGCAAATTAATTCTTTTTTTTAAATTGATCTTCTTGAGCAAATTTTGATTTTCAAAAATAATTATTTTAATTTAAATAGTACAATAAAAACATTGAAAAATGCTAATTTATTACCTGTTGCAAAAATTCAGCTTTCGATTGATATTTGACAATAAAGATACTTTTATTGTCAAATACAAATTTTTATTTTGCTGCATATGTCTGGCCTTGGTTAAATAATAAAATTTAACATTAGTCAATCTTGCATTTTCTTCAGATTTATTCTGCACACAAATCTTACGTTCTTTGTCATTGCCCTTCAACAACAATGCTTTCGAGAATTTATTGACACACTTATTTTTTAGAGAAGGATAAGGCAAATATTGCATTCAGAAATGCAGAATCTAGGGTGCGCCGCTTTCCCCCACATGCGCCTCTTAGCCCCAGCTTACGGTACTCAATACAAAAATTATTATATAATGACAGTAGAAAAAATGTATTATTTGTCTTTGTAGATCAGTTGAAAAAAATGTTAATTTCACTACTATAAATCTTCATTTTTGACACGTTTAAATAATTACATCTGACACCGACTTCTGCTACCGACATTTACCGACATTTATACAATTCAAGGGTTCGTGTCCGGGCTGAATAATAAATTCCGAAAATTAATGCTTTCTTTGAGAACTTTTTTTTATTAAAAGACTATATCGATACTCATGATCTACGTGCACGTTTTTATTGGTAAAAAACTGGAGCATTATTTTTTGAAGCATTTTCCAAGTTAACTTTCGAGATCCAATTTGTTAAAGAAATTCGCATAATTGAAATAGTGGAGCGCTACTCGTTGAATTATTTACATCGATTATACAAATGGGGTTTCTTTTTCTTGGCTGATTGGCGTGACAAGGAATGACATGCTTTCATTGTGAATGTCAGGCCACTCAAGCCACTCAAGTGATTACCATGCCAACTATGTTAGCGGTTCCATTTTTTAAAGGTGTGTATACACACGTTCCGCTTCGTTAAAGTGCGTGAAAATCAATTTGTCACCACATTTACACACCTATTCATCAAATTTAAAACAATCACAAAACAAATATTTTCACAATTTTTTCCCCTTTCCATAGTTCTTAATTTCATTTCTCCGCCTGACTAAATTTGAGGTATGACTGATTTTCACTTTTTACAGTATACGAAAGGAGCATATCAGTTAAAGAATTTATATTTTTGTTTCATGAATTATTCTTCATCTCAGTTCTAGAAATAAATTAATTTAGCTCACACACGAACCATCTAATGTAGTGTTGCGTCAGTTACTTTTTTTTTTTGAATAAATAGTTACAGTTACTAGATAAAGTAACTTCAAGTTCCTAAAAAGCTACTTCTTTTTAACAAAGTAAATTAACTTTCAACCAAGTAATTAAATTTTCAACCAAAAATCACAAATTTCCAATGAAGGAGTTAAATTCCCAACAAAAAAGTTGATTTTCAACCAAATGGTTTCACTTTTTACCAAAATATTTAAATTTCTACCTAAAAGCAAAATCAATTTGAAATAAAATTGTTAAACTTAAACAAAGAGATGAATTTTCAACTAAAGTTATGAATCTTCAACTGAACAACGGAATTTTTAACAAAGTAGTTCACCTTTCAACCAAGTAGTTAATTTTAAACCAGAAAAGAAGAATTTTCAACCAAATCGCTGACTCCTCTACCAAATCTGATTAATTTTCTACCAAACTATTTGAATTTTCAACATGAAAAAGATTTTTTAAATGAAAGAGATAAATTATGAAACGAAAAAGCCGAATTTGTAAAATTGTTTCGTTAAATTATTGGATTTTCAAAACCAAAAACACGAATTTTCTACAAATCAGTTGAATTTTCAACCAAATGATTGATTTTTCATACCGAAAATATTAATTTTCTACTATTTTCTAACCAAAAAGACGATTTTTCATGAAAAGAGTTAGAGTTCCAACAAAAAAATTAATTTTCAACCAGAAAAGACAAGAAAAACACTTTTCAACAAAAGAGTTGAATCTTCAAACCAAAAATATGAATTTTCAATAACAATGTTCGTTTTTTTTTAACCGAATGGTTGAAGTTTCTACCAAAGTAGTTGATTTTTTAACAAAATACATGAATTTTAAACCAAAATAGATGAATTTTCAATGAAAAATATAATAGTTGATATTATTTCTACCAAACACGATTTTAAATTTAAATCAAACACAGTTGAATCCAACGAAAAAAGAGGAGTTTTCAACAAAATAGCTGATTCTTCAACCAAATCAGATTAATTTTCTACCAAAAACGTTGAACTTTCAACAATAGAAAAAATACATTCCTTTACCAAAGAGATGAATTTTGAAACGAAAAAGCCAAAATTAGAACAAAGAAACAAATTATCTCACAATGAATTTTTGAATATTAAAACCAAAAAGACGAGTTTGCTATAAAACAGTTACTTTTCAAACAAATAGTTGGACTTTCTACCAAAATAGTTGAATTTTTAACAAAATTCATGTGTTTTCAATAAAATGGTTGATTTTTCATACCGATAATATTAATTCTTAACGAGAAAGTTAATTTTCAACCAAACAGTTGAATTTTCTACCCAAAAAAAGGATTGAATTTGAAACAAAATACTTAATTTTTCAACTAAAGGGATGAGTTTTCAACTAAGATTATGAATCTTCAACCAAACCACTGCATTTTTAACAAATTAGTTTAACTTTCAACTAAGTAGTTAGATTTTCAAGCATAAAAGAAAATTTTTCAACAAGAAAGCTGAATCCTCAACCAAATCTGATTAATTTTCTATCAAAATAGTTGAATTTTCAACAACAAAAAATGAGATTTTTTTAACCAAAAGAGATAAATTTTGAAACGGAAAAGCCTTATTTTGAAACAACTAAGAAACAAGACTCCCTATAAATCGTTGAATTTTTAATCCAGAAAGACGAATTTTCTATCAAACAGTTGCATTTTCAAATAAAATATATGAATTTTCAACAAAAAGGTTACTTTTCAGCAAAATAGTTGAACTTTCTACCAAAATAAATGAAGTTTCAACCCATTAGTTAAATTTTCAAACAAAATATATGAATTGTCAACGAAAAATATAATAGTTGATATAATTTCAAAAAAAAAAAATTTATTTTTAAATCAATCACAGTTCAATCAAACAAAAAAAAAACCAATTCGCAACAAAATAGCTGAATCCTCAACCAAAAGAGATTAATTTTCTACCCATGACTGACCCATGAACATCTCTTAATAGGATATATACAAAAAACACAAAGTAACTCCAAAATAACTAAAATTAAATTTCCAAGTTGCTGCAAAATCATAACCTATTCACCTTACAAGTTACTTTTCAAAATAGGAACGAAGTTACCCTAAAAGTTACAAATAACTTAAATTATAAGTGTCGATAATAAAAATCTAGATCTGAAACACAGCCTGCTATTGTTTATAAAGTTCTTAACAAAATGGCGCTTCCTTTATTTTCTTGATTATTGATGGCAAAAACAAGCAAAGAACGAAAACAATTTGCTTCAAACTTTCAATTTGTAATGGATGATTTTTATATTTACACAACTGTGCTTCGTTTTTGGAAAATCAAGAAATCCTTAGAATTCATAAATGTTTCTATAAGGTAAAAGTGACAACTCTTTTCATTGAAAGAAGGACAAGACTCTCCAGTTCCTGCACATCATTGAAATCTTTCCAAGAGAGAAATTGAAACTCTCGACGATTTCTATAGCAGATGGTCGATAGGAGGAAACCAGCGAACTTTACAAAACGACATCCGTTAAATGGCACGTTCCATTCTTAATTGCTTCACAAACCTGATCAGGAAACGGTTCTCTAAAATTCAGGAAAAATTCTCAAATAGAAATTAAAATAAAAAATGTATATAAAAGAGCATTATATGAGATACAACATTAATTTTGAATCAAATTATTATGGAATCGGACCAAGAAGAGTTCGTCAAGCGTCCTCGTGTAAGGGTTTCTTTCTTAAGTGAGATTTGTATGAATAACTCTATATGATATACATTTAAAAAAAATCATAAAACGTGACCACAAAGTGACTACTGTAAAAAGAAAAAGGAAACTATAGCGTAGCAAATTTTATTTTTCATATTAATTCTGCACGCCAAAAATATCAATCTAGCTAATCACGAAAAAAAGGGACTCACAGAAAGCTTTCAGCATAGGAAACCATAAAACTTCCATAACGTCGCTTGAGTAGTTTTTTTTAGATGAGGTCATAAACGGATCAAAATTGTTCTCATTTATTTTATTTTTCATGTTTTTTTACCACTGATATAAACAAAATGAAACACAAATAATTGTTTGTTAGAAATTTGAAATTAAAAATACAGTTAGAATGTGGACAGTGTACATCCATGTATAAGCATTTATATTTTATAATTTTGAAGGTTAATTTTATTAACTCGAATTTACCAATTTTTCCCATCAATAGCCCGCGAAGTAATCTAAATGTGAGCCTGGTAAGGCACTGACCAGTATTCTCTGCTTCTGGCTTGGCCCTGGTCGGATAAACTGACAAGGGCCATACATGGCGTGTAACGCTTTTGCTGATCATTGCCCTACTTAGGGAAAAATTTTCAGGGCATGTCCAGTTTCACCAAAGTATGCCTTACTATTTAAAATTATATAATAGTAACAAACAGAAACTACTTTTCTACTCTTTTATTTTTTATCGATTATGTCTGAGCGTACAAAATATATGAGCTAATTAATGAAAATATTAATATCATTGATACACAATCATAACAACAGTTCCAACCACCAGAAATGTAAACATTATTTTCAATCAGAACAACGACAGTGATTTTACAATTAATGACTGATATTTGTATTTATTGCGCCACTAGTGCCCGATCACAGTTTAATTTATTTTTTTGATAATAGAAAAATTGGTGTTGGCCTTGTCAGCGCCACTTTTTAAACGGGGTAAAAAAGGGCAACTTCTGCATGGGAGGTTGATAAGTATCTTAATTTTGAATAGAATGAGGCCAAGATGAAGTCATCTTGTTAATTTTTCAAGAAGCTGTTGCAAAAATAGTGCAAATTGTAATGCTTTCTTAAATTTTAAATAAAATCTGAAATAATCAATATTTCTCAATGTTTTTGGGCTCATTTTGAAGAGATTTTCTATAGTTTTCCAGCCAACTTTAACTGTCCTTACATTAAAAATCAGCACAAGAATATTGAAAAAGTTTATTATTTCAGATGTTTGAAATTTGAAAGAAAAAATACTATTGAAACTATTTTTGCATAACAAAAAAAGTTTCTTAAAAAATAAAAATAATAATTTCATCCTAGGTTCATTTTATTCATAATTTATATAGTTTTCAAGCTATTGTGCAGAAAAATGTTGTAACTCCAAGTTAATAAAATTAAAAAATTGTAAATGACGAAAAAAGGGTGTTGCAGATGCAATATTCCTTATTTTTAATGCGCGGGGTTCCAAAGTGAATCGATCCAGCTGAAATCTGCGACGAGTAAGAATGCACACGATGAGTCCGAAAGTAGGTTCAGAATGCTGGAACACTTTCGAATGATGTTAAGTATGTGGGATAATTATACATATTTTATAACACCTTTTTATGACACATACAAAATTATTATATTAAATTTGTATTTTTTTACGTTTCTTATTACTTCACTCATTGACAAAATAAAACTAAAATAAAGAATTGTATTTTTATTTGAGAAAGTTTCATAGATATTCCGTCTTTTTTAATTAAAAATGTTTTTAATTTGAATCTTAAATTCAAATTTCTTAAAAATAAACTGATAATTATACATATTTTATAACACCTTTTTATGACACATAAAAGAATAATTATATTACATTTGTATTTTTTTTACGTTTTTTATTACTTCACTCATTGACAAAACATAACTAAAATGAAGAATGGTATTTTTATTTAGGAAAGCTTCATGGATATTCCGTCTTTTTAAATTTAAAAATTTTCAAACTGAAATCCTAAATTGAAATCTTTTGAAAATGAATTGATAATTATACATATTTTATTGATATTTTATAACACCTTTCCATGACACATACAAAAATCGTTACATGAAATTTGTATTTCTTTTTACGTTATTTATTACTTTACTCATTGACAAAACATAACTAAAATAAATAATTGTATTTTTATTTGAGAAAGCTTCATGGATATTACGACTTTCTGACTTTACCGGTATCAGTAGGCCTTCTATTGGGGGGGGGGGGGGGCGCATTTTAACTACAAAATAAAATGTTTGAATAACTATTTACCGTTGAGGTTTATTTGTTTATGTGTATTTAGGGCTACATAGATATAATTTTCCTAAGGTTCTTCTGAAAATTAAAATCTTTTTACACAATTTCGCGGATACAAGTAGCTACATACTCTCTAAATCTAAATTAGTAGAAAACTAATAATTGGTAGTTGTTTCCTATTAATTCAAATAGTGCCGATTGGTTTAATGTTAATTAGTAAAAATCTACTAATTCAATGAGTAAGAATAATTGACTAAATAAATTAGTAACTGTATCTACTAAAGGAATTGGTAATGGTACTACCAAATGAATTGGTAAATGTATTGCTAGTTACTATTTTAAATCGTAGATTCAAGTAAATTCAAAAACTGATTTTAAAATGAAGAGAATTTTATTGCAGTACAATAATGAACTATTGAAGTCGGATTAGATCCAATTAAAAAAATGTTAGTTCAATCTGAGTTGAAAACACGTTATAGTAATAATTAAAACTAAAATATTAATAACCTCATAACGTTAACAGGTTTTACAAGACAAAAACAATTGCGAAGTCGTAACTGTTATTTTGGCTAGATGAAACTATTTAAACATAATGAAATAAACGAAAGAATCGCATATAATAATCCGCAAAATATAAGAAATAATTTCTATTTTCTGTAAAAATAGCAACAATGTGTGATAGGGCGTCTACCCTAATCCTGTTTCGCAAGTTTTTTATAATTATTTTTTTTCAGTTTCTGGGGATTAAATTAATATTTTTAATTTAGAAAGGTGTCACAAATTATATTACAAAATATTCTCGAATATATTGGCACCAATGAATAATTAAATAATCAAATAATAATAAAACCATAATTGATTTTTTCTTGAATTTGTGTCTACAGTCTATGAATTTAAATAATAAATCAAACAAATTTTTGTTGTATCTTCTTATACTTAAAACTCGGTGCATATTTGGGTAAAATTAATGTGGGTCTTGTATTAAAATTCAATTTAAACCGTTTCAAATTCCTGAAGTTTAGAGTAAAAATATTGCATTTTAAACAAGATAGATAAAGTTTTAACAAAAGAGTTGAAATTGGATCCAAAAAGATTAAATTTCTACCAAAAAAAAGATGACTTTTCAACAGAATGCATCAATTCTGAACCAAATAGTTGAATTTTGAACTAAAAAAGATCTGGTTTCAACCAAAAATAGAATAGTTAAATTTCAACTCAAATTATAAATGTTTAACTGGAATAGATAAATTTTTAGCCAAAAAGATAATGTTTCAAACAAGAAGATTAATTTTGGAAATATAATGAATAATTTTCTTCAAGAAAAATACATTTTTTTCATGAAACGAAATGAATTTTGAACTAAAAAAGACAAACTTTCAACCAAATAGATGAATGTTCAGTTAAAAAAACAATTAATTTTTCACACACAAAATGATGAATTTTCAAATAAAATAATGAGTCTTTTACTGGAATAGATGAATTTTGAACCTGAATAGATCAATTTTAAGACGAATAGATGATTTTTTAACAAAATCGTTTAACTTTCAACCAAGTAGTTGTATTTTTAACCAAAAAGATTAATTTTTTACTAAAATTGTAAATGTTTAACTGGAATATTTGATTTTTTAACCGAAAAGGTAAATTTTCAAAGAACAAGATTAATTTCCAGACAAAAAAATTAATACTAATAGTGAAGATTTTTTAACAACAAACAATTTTCATCTTAATAGTTGAATCTTAAACTAAAAAATATCAGTTTTCAACCAAAAATGGAATAGTTGAATTTTGAATTGAAAAAATTAATTTTCAAGCAAACTGATGAATTTTCAAATAGAATTATGAATCTTCAATTGGAATAGTTGACTTTAAAACCAAAAAGATGAATTTGCAAATAAGAAGATTAATTTCCATACAAAAATACGATTTTTCAACCAAATACATGAATTTTCAACGAAATATTTGAATTTTGAACTAAAGAAGATAAATTTTCGACTTAATAGTTAAATTTTTGACAGAAAATATGAATTTTCAACTAAAATGATGAACCATAGTATAGGAATAGTTGAATTTTAAACTAAAAATAGTAATTTTTCAACCTGAAATTGAGTTAAATTTTTTATTACGTTCAACTAAAGAGATAAATTTTTTAACCAATATTCAACTGGAATTTTCAATTTGAATTTGACTTTGCATTTTCAATTTGAAAAATTCATTTTCTGTTAAAGAAAAAACGAATTTTTAACAAACTAGCTCACTTTTCAACCACAGAGATGAATTTTTAATTAAAATGATGAATCTTAAAAAATATTAATTTTTAACAGAAGAGTTCACTTTCAACTCAAGTCATTAAATTTTTATACAAAAAAAGATTATTTCTACACGAAAAATGTAGTGGTTGATGTTTCAACCAAAAAAAATTAATTGTTAATCAGAAGTAGTTGAATTCAACAAAAGAACTACTTTTAAACCTGAGTTGAATTTTCAACTTATAGAGATTTTTCAGTCAAGAGAGAGAACAAATTACAAACAAGCTGTTGATTTTTTCCAGCAAAGAGATGAATATTTGAATTTATAACTAAAAACGATCAATGTTCAAACAAAAATATAATATAGTTCAATTTTCATTTTAAAAAATTGGTTTTAAACAACAACAAAAATGAACTTCCTGCATAAAAGGTGAACACAGTAATATAAAGCTTATTTTACGAATGAAGAATCATTGTTATTCATTTTTATATTGCAGTTGAAAAGAAATTGAGCACGCTCTCAAAAATTTCCCTGACTTTGAAGAAAATTCCCTCACATTTCCAGGATCTTTCAGGTACATAAAATTTGCCTTACAATTCCAGGTTTTCCACATAGAGCAGATGCCCTGTGTATGCATACTTTAACTTTAACCTTCGGTCCCACCACCTACTTTTTCGATCGAGATCCCTACACTGGGTGAATTTGACCCTCGCACGTTTTGATCGCGTACCATTTTATACCAATACGTCCGATTAAATTAAAAAAATTCTCAGATATACTATAACTAATGTAAAATGCATTGGTATATTCAAAAAATAATTTTATAATGAATTGCATATAAAAAAAAATTCCCGAAAAAAAATTTTGAAAAAAAATGTTCACTGAAAAATTCATAACTTTTCTAATTTTCGAAATATTAAGCTGAAAATTCAGGTGTACGTTGTATACACAACCAAAGTTGATGTATGGGTCAATTTCACCCAGAAGTGGGACCGAGGGTTAAGGAAAGAATGTTACCATAGATCCATGAAAATCAATCAATCGTGGGTATTTTGAACGGATATCCGAAATCGTTAGCGCATCTGATTCAATCCAATCACGTCTATCATAAAACATTTCGATTAAAGTTGGAGCCATAGTCTGCTTTTTGTTTGCATCGGGCATGGTCATTTGCATAAGCGAAATCTTAAACAGTAAGAAACAATAATTAAGATTTAAAAATTATTTTAACACGAGGAACAATGCTAGAGAAAAGTAATGAAAGATCTTCTCTTTGAATTCATCGGCAGGTAAAAGTCTGTCCTTTTTTTTTGTCTGAAAAAAGAAGACGCTTTGCGGCTTTTGCGTTCTTCATTGGTGCAGCTTGATACATTTTCTTGCTAGGTGTCAAGTGCTTTCGGATGTTCTGGAACCCATCTTCTATGAAGCCTTTATTAGTTCTAATATCATAACAATGTTCCTACAAAAAAATTATATTTGTAGTAAGGGTATTACAAATAAAGAAACTTTAACGCCAGTCGTTTGGTAAAATTAACTTAGGGATCGTCCATATATTACGTAAGACGATTTTCTTTTGTTTATATCGTTGTGTCTTTCTCAACTTCACAGCAATTTTATTCTCGTCTTTATTTAAACAATAGAAAAACTTCGTACGTAATATATGGACGATCCCTTACACACCATTCTCGATTTGGTACCAATGAGAGAAATGGTCCATTAATAACACAGCCACATGAAAAAAAAGTTGGATCTCCGACGGAATTGACTTGTCAATTACTATGTATATTGAGCCACTGAATCCGAATCTTAGATCGGGATTTGAATGTTAGCTCTTATTTTCAGCATAATCCCAAAAAACTTGAAAAAAATGTTTTTTAATGTTATGATGAATATAGGAGCTAATTTTCAAATTTCTCAGATTCAGATTCAGCAGCACAAAATACACAGGAATTAACTAGTCGAGTCCGCCGGAGATTTAACTATTTTGTGTGGCTTTGTAATCCTTCTTACGCATTAAAAAATATTTCTACAAATTAAATAAACTAGATTAAAATTCTCGCGCTTTAAAGTATGTAGATACGTTTATTTTAACTTATCCATGGTTTAACGACAAAGTGGTTCAAAAAAGTTATTTTTGAAAACAAAGAGTTTTTGATTCTGTTTAAAATTGAGGTTATAAACTTACACTTTCTAGATCCTTTTCGTATTTTTGATGACATTTATCTTCTCGTTTTTAATTCAGGAACGTGATATGCACCCAACAAAATAGAAACACAAACGAACATAGCCTACATATGCATCGAAATGATAACACGTGACTGCGAAAACAGCTCTGCGCATGTGCCCGGGGCAGCATACGAGTTTTCATTCGTAGCAAGCATTAAAGAATTCTTGGACGTCACTTGTCCCACCTCTGCTCACCAAACACATAGGGTGATACTACTCCTTACGGTAAGTATTCACTTGTCCAAAATTTCATTTTCCCTAAAACTCATTTTGCCGAAAAAATCACTAGATTACTAGCCGCCTTCGAAACAATTGATAGATGGACTTCTGCTTGGCCAATTAAAATTGGCAAGCTGAAGCCCATCTATCAATTGTTTCGAAGGCGGCAAGTAATCTAGTGATTTTTTCGGCAAAATGAGTTTTAGGTCAAATGAAATTTCGGACAAGTGAATACCTACCCTCCTTACTATTCCTTCGTGAAGTTTTCTTGAGTCAACGAAACCTGAATTAAACTTCAGAAAGCACTGCTGTGTTTTGTTTTGAATATAGAAAATATTCAGAATGTCTTGGATTTCGGGATCTGATCTAAATATTTAATGTGTAACGTAAATCTTACCATTTTATTTAGTAGAAAGTGATAAAATTATTAATTTAACAGTCAGATAATATGCTACTAATTGAATTAGTAAAATTTCTACTAATTCGGATTTAGAGACTAATCTTTCAACCTGGTAGTTGATTTTTCAAACAAAAAAGATAAATTCTCAATAAAAACCATAATAGTTGTATGAAAACTAAAAAAGATTTTAATTTTAATTAAAGGAAAGTTTAATTCTCAACCAAAATACATTTTAATTTTAATTCAAACAGTTGCAATTTCAATACAAAAAGCATGACATTTCTATCAAAAGAGATGAATTTTCGAAAAAAAATACAAATTTTCAACCAATCAAGATTTTTCAATCAAGTAAAAAAGTGTTAGGCAAATTATAATTTGAAGGGAAAATAGTTTATTATTATTGACACTTTTTCAAGATTTCAGACATGTAAAAAAAGTAATCTAGAAAATTTCCAAACAATTTTTGTTCGAATAATAATCAAGACTTTTTCGCGATTGGAAAATAAAAAAAATATATTATAAATTTCTGGTAATCTTTCGAAGTTTTAAAATATATTTATTCTTCTTAAAGCTTATGAGATTTATAAATATATTTTAAACTGACCCGAATTATTCCTAAAATTGTCTTAAAATCTTCCGGAATCGTTTTCGATAATTTTGCTCGCAATTTTGGAAATATTTGGTAATGTTTTAAAATGTTTCTGAATATTATTTTAACATTAATTTTGGCCAAATAAAAAGTTACTTTAAATAATCACATGTATCCTAAGAACTTTTTTTTTATTTACTTGAAACGTTTCAAAATCTCAAAAATATTTTTACATTGTTTTAAGTTTGGAATGTTTTGAAATATTTTTAAATATTCTCTTAAAATAAATTTGCCAACCTAAAAAATTATTTCAAACTTTCGCTGAAATCTCAGATTTTTTTTTATTTCCCTGAAACTTTTCAAACTTATGGAAAAACCTGTAAATCTTATGTTTTAAATTTGTTGAAATCTTTCTAAGTTTAATATTATTTTTGTATCTTCGAAATCGAAATTGTAGGAAATCATTTGAAATGTTTTAAAACCTTCAAAATGTTTTTTTTTAATTTATTTTTCAGAATAAAATTTAAGTTTTAAATTAATTTAAAATCTTCCTAAAACTTCTAAATATCTCTTGAACTTAAAAAATTTGTTATAAACCTATTCAATCTTGCTGATGGAAAAATTTCAACATGAAATCGGCCACATTATTTTCCGAAATTTGAAGAATTAATTTAAGATGTTTTGAAATCTTTGTCAATTTTCTCCTTAAATTTATTTTTGAAAATACAAAATCAGTACTACTTTGTTCGAAATGTTCAAAAATCTACACATTATATAAAAAAACCTTTGTTCCATTGATTATTATTATTAAATTATTGAATGTATTATTTAGATAACATAAATGATATTTCAAATCAAGAAAAGTCATTATTGTTAACCTTTTACTTAAGTTTAGAACTGTTGGACAGTTTTTAACAATAAATTTAACAATAAGGATTCTTAAAAATAGGATAAATTATTCATTACGTTATAAACAATAATAAATATTTTTAACAATACTTGAAACGTATTATAAATACGAAATAGAATATGGATACACGGCGACTTAATACAACGACGAAATTCGTAAAACAATCTCAGCATAATTGTAATGAAATAGTTTTTTGAACATTTGCCTTTTGTCTTTTTGATGGGGATACATCATCCGCGCGAATAGGGGTTTTTGTTGCCTTAATCATCAAGCATGCACTCATTTTTTTATCGGACACCTTCTTGATAGAGGAACTGTCTTGCACAACCAAGAAAAACTACTCGTTGACTGAAATGAATGATATTATTTATTTTATATATTATATTATATTATATATATTATTATTATTATTATTATTATATATATATATATATTATATATATTATATTTTATATTATTTATTTTATTAAGAAATGAGCAGAAAATTAAAAAAGAATGTTTTTAATATATATCAACGCTTTCGTGCAGCTTCCCGCCTATCTCCAAAGAATCTCCTTTCTCTATTTCATCATTTTTTTGATATTGCATGATCTGAATTTCTAGTTTGTAGACACCACACGGAAAAAATAAGTTGTCGAAACTTTACTTGACTAGTCAACCATTCTAGGATAGGCCACTTTTTTTTAGAATGCCGTGTGGAAAATTTGTCATAGCACTAGCTGGGCCCAAAATGGGACAAACTTGGCCCCAAATTGGGGATTTAGACAGGGCCAAACCACAAATGAAGCGCCTAACCCGGCCAGAGCCTAACTTACCGACCGACTTGGCCCCAACTTGGCTTTATTAATTTTTCTAGTCTCAGCCACATTAGAATTAAAAATTGTGTTTAGAAATAAAAAAATGAGTAAAAAATTTATAAAGGAAACATTGCTCATTTAAAAGAAACATTTAAAGGAGCTGAACATTTTAAGAAAAATCTTACTCCTGAACCGGATTATTCATCGCCCGCCTCATCTTTTGGTTGCCATCGCAATCTTTGGAATTGGTGAAGACCGTTCCGAAAAGAGGAAAACTAGCTCGATGTCTCCTAACGCGACGAGTGCTTTTCACTTTTGGCATTTTTGATGATTTGAAACACATTTTAATAATTTATACAGAAAAAATTACAAAAGCACACGCCAATATAACCTCAAACCAACCTACTTGTCATCTACTTGTGTTCAAGAGGTTACAGATGGAGCCTGACTGAAAACAAATGCACAGCCAAGTTCACGGCGCTGCAATCAAGAGCTATGAAACAGAGCTGGTTAAACTAGATTTAAGATATTAACCCTTTTGTAGCCATGAAATAATTTTCCAAGTTGGGGCCAAACTTGTAATTGGGAAAACATTTGGAAATTTCCACACGAGATCTCGTATAATTTTGATTAAAGAACCGCAGACTTCATCGAAAAAGTGAAAAAAGTCATCGAATTATTGGAACACAATCGAGGAACATCAGTTTTCAAATTTGTATTCAGAAGAATTCGTTGACTGTCTTCTACTTATCTATATATTCACAATGTACAGTCACATTGGATGCTTGTGTTAACACGTAGTGACGCTCAGGTGAAGTGGTGTATGTATAAGTCTGAATGGAGTCGTGGTCACCGGAAATGAACAAATGAGTGCGGATTTGAATTTGGCTCTTTACTGGGATTTGTGCAAAATATTAAATGTGTTACGTTAGCCGTGGGGTCTAGTTGTTAGGGATAAGTTGCGTTCGATAGGTGTTGGGTAGTTCGAATCGCGCCGCAAAATTTGTTCCGATTTTTCATAGGTTCGTGTGAAGCTAGAATGAATAAGTAAAATATTCTTGCTTCATAAACGCACTCTTCCACAATAGAGTAGTTTCCTAGGCTAAGAATAAATAGATATCACTCCCTCCCTTTATGCTGATAAGGGCAGAACACTGTATTCTTTATTCGTGGGACCGACCCGGCAGGGCCTCGGCTCCAAAGGCATCATTCCTTGTCTGACTGCTACGGCGTCAACTAGTGTATCATTATAATAAACTCACTGACCAGGTCTACGAATCTGCGTCAGGATTATTTCAATTAAAGTGACTTTTTATTCAGACCGTCACATTCGTGTGTATCTGTAAAAATGAATATAACTTAAGCGTGAGTCTATGTGAATAACAATATAGTGAATATAACCGCGAAATATATATTTTTTTAACTTGGCTATACTGTTTTCTAAAAATTCGTTAGAATTCATCGAAAGTTTCATTGACTGGCTTCGAAGCATTAGTGTATCAGTGTTTCAAGAACTCTATTCCTCTGGTCTTCACATTTTCATTGAAATTATTTTGTACTTTCGACAACTCTTTCTACTTTTTAAACATTTATCAATGAAAGTTTCTAAGACGATTCTTCCAATTTGTGACATACGTTTAGCCCTATCCTACAGTGGTTGACTCAGTCATTCAAAATTTCAACAACTAATTTTTTCCGCGCAGAAGCATCTGCGAGAGCAGCACAACCGTAGCTGTTATAACTCGGCACCATTTGGGTTATAAAAACAAACCTTGAACGCCTGATAAAGACAAAAATATTTGTAAAATATATACATAACCCAGTTTTAGTTCATAAATTGCAAATGATGATTTATACCATTTTTGATTATTCCTTAAAATTTCGAAAAATAATATGGACGGGTTTAATGCCAAATTTTTTAATTAGCAAGATTACAAAGTTTTCTGAAAAAAATGTTGATCAAATTGAAAACACATTTAGAAGATTTACAAAAATTTAAAACTAGTCAAAAACTTAAAAACATGTTTAAAAAGTTAGAAAAAACATACCTCTTTTGAATATGTGGAAATGAAAATTTTGAGGCTTCTTTAAGATTTTGAAAGGTGTCAAGATAATAAAAATATTTATTACAATTCCTGGGAACATTTTAACTGATTTCATATTTTAAAAAATACATTTGGAGAGAAAATTGACAAAGATTTTCAAACATTTTGAATTATTTCCTAAAATGTCGAAAAAGAATGTGGTCGATTTAAAAGAAAAAATTTTCAATTAGCGAGATTACAAAGTTTTATAAAAAATTCAAGTAATTTTAAGAGACATTCAGGAAATTTAAAAAGTTTCAAACTAAATTTGAAAGTTGAAAGCATTTCAAAAAAGTTTTGAAGAATGTATATTTTTGAATATTTGGAAAGAATAATTTTGAAGCTTCTTAAGGCTTTTGAAAAGTTTCACGATAATGAAAAAATGTTATTGAATTGCATGGAAAAATTCAAAATGATTTCTCATCCTGAATAATTAATTTTTGAAGAATATTCAAAGAGATTTCAAAAGATTTCAAGAGACTTACAAAATTGTCATAACAGAATCCGGCAGATTTGAAGGCAATTAAAATTTTTTTTCAGAATGTTAAGAAAAATTTAGAAAAGTTCAAATAATTTTAAAAGATATTTAGAAGGTTTGAAAGTTATAGAAACTTCGAGAAAAAGATTAAAATTTGAAAAGGTTTCCAAAAATTTCAACAACAAAAAAATGTCAATTTTTGAAAATTTAGAAAAAAAAATTCAGAACCTTTTGAGTTGTATGAAAAGCTTCAAGAAAATAGACATTTTTTTTATTCGATTCCTGGGAAAATGTTTAAACTGATTCAAAGTTTTCCTAGAATTTTGCAAAATCCTGAAAAATAAAAAAATTATACTTTTTCTACCTAACTTGAATCTTAGAATTTTTTTTATTTTCTCAAGAATCTTAGGAAAATTATATATTTATGGAACTTGAAAAACAAATTAACAAATAAACTTAAAAATTAAATGTATAATTGCAATTGTTATTTTGCATTCAAAATTATTTATCGCTTGAAATTACAATTTGGGGTTCATTTTTTTCCATTCAGGACAGAAAAATGTTTTTTGATTAAAAATTGAATATGGTTGAAAATTTGTCTTCGTTGGTAAAAATGCAACTGGTTGAAAATTAGTCTTTTTGATTAAAAATTCATCTATTCGGATGACAATATATTTATTTTGTTAAAAATCCGTCTTTTTCGTAGAAAATAAATCTTCTTGGTTAAAAAATTCATCTATTTCGTTGAAAACTTATATTTTTATGCACAAAAATTGAACTGTTTTGTGGAAAATTCGTCTCTTTTGGAAACAGTTTAATATTTGTTTGTTACAAATGCAACTAATCAAAATTTATTTTGTATTGGTTTATGATTCAGCTATTTTGTTCAAAATTAGTGTTTTTGGGCTGAATACAAGATTTGTCGCGTAAAATCCAATTTTACAGAGTCAGATGAAAGACTTTTTTTGAAGTGCAGTCATAAAAAATATAGAATATCGTATTGCTTTAAAACACAAAATATAAAATTTTTGAAAATGCTGTCTGATAAATTTCTGACTTTCGCATAGTCATGAAAAATATGTTATTAATGAAATCGATTAAAAGTTAAACGTACATTTTGAATATTTCAATTGCCTTGTAAAGTTTATACGCTATATAAGTGTGCTATTTACGTTAATAGTTTAAATGTTAAAAATTCGTATAATTCTCATTAAATTAGTCTTCAGAGGTTTTTCAAGTTATAAGTAGATATCTGAAAAATAAGCACTGTTTTTCACTACTAATTCAATTGAAAAATCGACAAATAGTATAATGTTTAACCAAAAATAAAATAGTAGACTTTTCAAATAAAAAGAATGACCTTTCAACCAAAAATAGTTGGATTTTCTTATTGGGTTCCATCAATTTATTTTGTATTGAAGCGAAAAAATGAGAAAAAGGATGAGTTTTTTGAAAACAGGAGAAAAATAGAAATTCTTAAAAAAAGGACTAAAGAGGGTAAAAGGGTAAATATGTAGTGTAAAGTCTGTATTGGACCCTTAAATTGCACACCCCAAAATAATTACATTACCAATAATTACTGGTTTTATAACGATTTTTTAAATTTAAGATAGTTAAAAAAAATTTTTAAAAAAGAAATGGCAAAAATGAGTTTTTTTATATAAAAATTCGTAACTCGCGTAATTTTCAATATTTACGCTAAAAATTTATTGACGTACTCTTGAAATACTATGATTCCAGAAAAAATTACTGCAATATTATATCTTTCAAAAAATGTATTCATTTCCAGGAATGAACACGTAGTTTTTTGGTAAAAATGAGCACTATATTTTTTCATATATAAACCAATGTTTATTTATAAAAATGCTTAAAAAAATGTTTCGAAAGTAAAAAATACATGAAAGTGCAATGTTAGAAAAATCTGTATGAGATCTAATATACATGTGTGTGTTTAAGTTTGTTTCAGGCTAAGTGTTTTCATTTCTTCAAATCTTGTCAAATATTCGCAATTAAATTAGTAATCTAGAATTCGTCAACTGAATTGTTATTTATAATGAAAGTGCGACGTACGGGTGGAACTTTTCCCAAAATCTAGTCTAAATAGTAGAAATTTAATGCTAGTACAGTTGATTGTAGGTTAGGTATGTTATTTTTTTGCTTAATTGATCTTTTCGACTTAAAATCCAGTCATATTTTTGGTTAACTGGAAGAAGGTATCATGTTTTATTATTTAGAGTCGAAAATTTATGTTGTACTTATTTTGAATTGTTGTAAAATGAAATTATCTGATTTTTCTTGTAAGTGATTAACATGAATGTATATGAAATTTAATATACACGCTCTTATTCGCGATTTCATATGATTGATATATTAATTTTAATACACATGGGTACATTAAATTTAATATTATTTTTAACAGTGTGATTAATACTAATGTTTGCAATGCAATTCACACTCTTATTAAATTGAAAAATAATTAATCAATGCAGGCACACCTGGTGCAGAGACCTGAGCGGTGATCGTTGCACATTGGCTATTTGCAAGCAGCCGTTTTTTTGTCTTTATTGCGAGGGCAAACTAAACACCTTGCATAGTTATCCAAGTGGATTGCTTTCGAGTCAGTGGACGGTTTTTCACTATCAATACCTAGAATTCCAGCTATGCCACAGACACTACTGGCACAAGGGGTGTTCGGCTCCTGTTAGTTAGAGATCCCAATTAATGCCAGATCACGGTTCGCCAGAAGGAAGTTTAAATGTAAATGGTTTGTTGCCTTAAAATTCATGTTTATTATGATTTTTCGATGTACTAGGAATATTCTAATCTACATTTTTATAATCAGTTCACGAGATCGTTTTACGAGTATCATTATCTGTTTATTATATGAATATAATAGCAAATAAGAAAATAATTATCTATAATTTGAATAACATTGAAATTAATGTTATTTGACATATTTATAACAATTTAAAATACTTTTAACAGTGGAAAACGAAAAATACGTAACAGTAATGTAAACAGAATGTAGAAAATCGTGACATAATTTGACAAATAACACAAGTTATTCCCCGTGTATTTGGTGTGGTGTCACGAAACCTAATTTAAGTTCATGTGGTACTTTGAGAACATCAGCTAGTTGTCTTTCTAATTATAATGATTGGTGTAATCATGAAAGAGTGAAAAAAAGATTAAATATTTCAAAAATGGTGTCAATCCATCTTTGTTTTCTTCAGATGAAGATCAATTAATTTTTAATGTAATTCCTCCTCCAGAACTGCATCTTTTGTTAGGCTGCGTTAATACGCTCTACAGTAACATGCATAAACTGTATCCTGATATTGCTTTACAATGGGCGCAGAAATGTCACGTTGCAAGAAGTTACACAAATGGTGGTCAGTTTTCATTTAAAGTAGATGCGTGTAATGCATTACTTAAAAATGTTGACAAACTTCAGAATATAGACGAAGAAAAATAGATATTAAAGAAGACAATCTAGATATTACTAGGTAATGTCTTAGCGATTTAACTATGGGAAAGAAATCTAGATATTGAAATAGAGTATCCATTGATATTAAAAAGATGATTTTGCTTCACAGTATCTAAGATATTAAAGGGCAGAATCAGATATTCAACAAATATTTTTTAATCAATAACAAAATTACCTGTAAAGCAAGCCAATTTCTATAAAATACAAATGGATTTTACATCGCAGTACTCTGTGTTTGATGTCCGTATCCTCGAGCATTGATAATAATACGCTGTTCGAAGCTAACATAAGTGATGCCTGTAGCGCCAACTCCTGATTTTCTTTAGAAAATTGTGATATCCATATCCAAAAACACCTTTAATATCTTGTAGTAAATTTTATACTTTTAGAAAGTTTAAAACAGTCGTTGACGACTGATTTTCACTGAAATTACTACCAGATTTCGAACAGCATATTGAAGAATTTCAAAAAAGGTATAAACTTTTAGGAATTTCAGTAACACCGAAACTGCATACGATTTTTCATCACGTAGCACAATTTTGTTCAAAACACAAGATGAGCCTAGGGTTTTTTGGAGAGAAAAGTTACAAAATCTGTGCATCATGACTTTAACAAAAGCGGAAAAATTATAAAGTATCGACACTTAACAAAAATTACAAGACGAATTTACTTCGAGCTGTGCGCAGCTATAATAGTATGCATGTATAGATTCATGGAAGCTTATTTTCAATATAACATTCATAGTATTTGATAAACATTTATTACATTTTTTTCTAATTTCTTTGTACTCTTTATGTAATACACTGTAAAAACTAGGATTCGATTTAGAACTTAATTTGGTATTAAAACAGTTCACGCAACAAAACAATTGCACCTCAGTTTGATCCGCTAATCTAATAAAATAGGGTCGATTTGTGGATTGAAATAGGCTCGAAATGAGGATCATCTGTCAATAACCAAATCTGATAAAACAAATTCTAATCTGTCAAGTTTAGAAATCAACGTAACCCATAGGCCGGAAGTTTGCGACGTCTGAGTGTGACGATTCAACACTAATTTTTACGAATTTTTAATTTCATCTAATTTTTGTTTTTTGTAAGATTGAAGTTTGGAATAATTGAAACAATGCAACCTCTGAACAACTTCAGTTCGCTATCTCGGATCATTTATCAATCTGAAGTTAGCAAAGTAAACAAGACAGAAACTGGTTCTAAAATAGATTATTTGTAAGATCATATTAGATCACCCAAAAAAGGATCCCAGATAAAAATGAATGCCTAGTTTTTACTGTGTACATTATGTAAAATATTTGAATGAGAGACAATTGTTTACTCATTTATTATTATATTTATATAGTAAAAAATTCTGATAATCGTAAAATAATTTTTTTTTCATTCGAATACTTTTTTTAATAAATTGGCCACGCGAACTGATTTTGAAAACTAGATCATAATATTCCTTGCACATCTAGAAATCATAATCAATATGAATTTTGAGGCAACAAACCATTTTTATTCAAACTTTCTTCTGGCGAACCATGAGATGGCAACACATACCCAAATTTTTTGAATTCAGTATAATTAATTGGAGTGCAAACTTTTCTTGGTGTGTAATCCACCCAAGGTGCCATTTAAGGGTCAAATCCTTTACTTGTAAAATAAAATTACTAATTATCATTTTTTCAAGAATTTCAAGAATATTATTATTATATTTATATTTTCTATGTAAAATGTCACTTTTTGCGTTAACTCCTCCCCCTAGGTCACAAATCGTCACAAAACTTGACACCCCCCCCCCCCCCGCCCTCAAGCCCGGGAGGTGGGAGGTATTTTTTGAACGGTAGTTGTACCAAGTCCACGACTTTGTCTATTTCCTTTTCAATAACCTGCAGTTTTTTCCAGTATCATTGGCTAAAACGAATTTAAATAATTCATATTGGCTAGCATTTCCTACTGTTGTTCTTCTCTTAACGCTGTATACGGATAGAAACACCTCATTGGAATAATTAATAAATTTTGCTTATTAAAATGAAAATGATAAAATGTAGGTTACGTATTCAATTGAACTATAAAAAATTTAATTTCAATCATTAAAATTAAGCTTGCGTGCATGCAATTAAAATATGAAAATAGAATTTTCAAAAATATGTATACTTCACAGTTCGGTCAGATTTTCTGATTAAATTTAAGACATCATTGCTTGTGTATTGCATTTCTTCCAAGTCCATGTTGATTTCCAAGTCCATTTTGATTACGATTTCACTAAAAAACGATTAAAATTGTCGAATTCAACGGATTATAATAGTTTCCCGAAGAGTCTTTGTAGGACGAATTTTCTCAGTTCGTTTGAAAAACATAAGAAATTCACCATAGAAACGACGAAAGAAATCTAAAGTCTTGAAGTTTGTTATCTTGTTTTTTCAAAACACGAAATAGAAGGACAGCTCCAACTAATCATGAATACGGACAATAGTTTTGAATTGTTTCGAGTTATTCCGAGATGGATCAAGAAATAATCGAAAATGGCGCCATGTGCTTTTTGATAAATGGACTAGAACATTGTGCGCGCTACGCGCGCACAAATCCCCCTTTCTTTACAAAAAAACTCCGACCATTTTCCAACATATCGTTATAGATTATGAAACAAACTATTTCATTATCCTACTGACAGTTTAAATAACGATTCCAGCGAAATATATGTTTTTTGCTAAACCAACATTATCGCAGCCGAAGCTTCAATTAAACCGCGAAAATTCCAGTAAATTCAATACGAAAGACACCAATTATTTCATTTACTCAAAAACATAAAATACACATTTTTAAGGTATTTCTGGATAAACTATTCATCAAGGTAGAATGAAATATTTTACTATTTGAATTTGATTAGAATTTTCTTCAAGATTCCATTTGCCATGTTTTCTGGACATAGGTCTATTATATTATACCTTTTTCATACAAAAACTTCATTTCCAAAGTTCAAAAGTAAGAAAAATGTAACATTTACGTGCATGACGAAACTGACAAACATTCAAGATCTATAATGTACATTTTATTAATCAAGACAGACACACTGATAGAAATGGTGACGCTGAAAAGGTAGGCTAAAAAATTACGAGTATATTTATAATATAATACGTGTAATTCAATCAAAAAGAGTATGCAATGCACTTGCTGAAATATGGTAAATACAACTTATTTATATTTGTGGTACAAAACTCCAATATATGTCAGTCGAGATGATCGTCTCGTTTCGATCTACTTTTTTCATTTCATATTCTTGATCTCCATTAAATTTCAGTTCCATCCAACTATGTTTCAAGCAAATCTCGATTTTGTCCAAAAATGATCGATATGCATCACTACACAAAAGTCCATTTTCCCACTTTCAGGGCTGAAAGAGGGCCAATTTAATAAAAATTTAGCCCTCCATAGGTCTTCCTAATCCTCTTAATCCTTTAGACGAAAAGTGACGTCACATCACAATTTGCCAAGGCAAACACATTTACACAGAAAGTATAGGGATTAGTTTGATAATCTGATAATATTTCTAATAAAAACAATATTGTTTTTTACCACCATTTTTAGAATAAACTTTATTACTCAGAGATCAGATTAATCTCTTTCGAAATTCTTTTTATCAGTTCACTATTTGCTGCAATTGGTTTTAATGTGTGACAATTAAAAATCGTTGTAAAAAAATCCGATTAAAAAATTAGCCCTATACTTTTAGTGTCTGCCTGTTTGTCCAGGAGTGTCATCTTCTCGTGTGACGTTCCTTCTCACCTTCAAAGATTTCGAGCTCTGTACCTGAAAAACTATTCTAGATGATTATTTTCTAGGAAACATAAGGGCAATCAAAACAACGGTTTTTTTCATCATGAATTATATTACGAAACAAAAAATTTGAAGTTTACAACTACACAAAGTTACAAAATCACAAAATTACAAGATTATATAAAAATGAATCCGATATGCATATAATAAATATGATAAAGGTTTCTTTTGCAGAGTCTATCACTTGCAACTATTTAGAACTTAGATGTTGGTTAGTATTTAATTTGGTTGTTGCATGAGATGTCGAAAATACCTTTGAAAATTTGTTAGCACAGTATTTCCTTCTGTTAAAAGCACACTAGTTTATGTTCTTTTTGAACGCTGGCTTGTTAAGGGTGCCATCAGACGCATGATTCGGCCAATCTGCAACATGAAAGTTTGAAAAAAAGTTAGAATTATGTGAATATATTTCTAAAAAGTCGAATAAAAAAGCATGCCTGTCGCTCACCACGTTTTCCAGTTGCAGAATAATTGCTCAAAGTGCCCCCGTAAATCTCCAACAAGACTTCTCTGGCTACAATTTTCCAAGGTCCACCGCTCCTATTGTTGTTATTGTTTGCTACTAAATTTATATAAGTACATTCTTTCTCAGGTGAGTGAAACCCACACAATGGTGAAATTTCTTTCTGTACAAAATTCAAATGTTAAGCATACTGACTGCATAGAGTAAAAAGGGCGAACAGCAGGTACACATAAAAAACTTAGGATAAATAGTGTTGCAGGCTACTTAGTATTTTTACCTTTTCGTATCAGTAAATCACAAATATTACTCTCAATGGGCAGAAACTGTGTTTTGTTCTCATAGAAGATGTCACCACCGTCTTGAAAATTTGAAGCCACTAGCTTTGATCGCTGGCGTGAAGTTAGCTGATGGTTGGCGTAACAGGCAAATCGGACAAGTGCGGCTTCATAAAGGCTGACTTGCCGAATCGTTAGAGCTGTCGAAAATTCCTTACAAGCGTGGGTAAAAGCAAAAAACTACCGAGACGTCAGGGAAAGTTCACCCACATGGGGTAATTTTTGTTGCAGGTAATCTTTACCACAGAATCAGGGTAGTTACTCCTAGTTTTTTCTGAGTATGCTTACAAAAATTATTGCTATATATACATACCATATTTGATGCAGCCTGTAGATAATGATCAGAGATCTGAAAGTGCAGAAAACAAATTATAACACGTAAAACTCAAGAAGAAGAAAATTACAGAGAAAACTTATTAGAATATGTCAGATCTTATGTGTTATTTGAGGTAGTTAAATATCGTGCCAAAAATTAGATCACTGAAAAAGATAGTTTTTCTATGATGTAAAGAATTAAAATAATTTTACTGATGACAATATTTCAAATAAAATATTATTTTTAATGAAGAAGTGTGAAGTAGTTTTCCGATTTTTATAAAATAGCAGTTCTAAAAGACACTCTTTTCTAATATACAATATAATTCCAAATTTAATCAATTCAATTTTCGGAAATGATATTAAAAGGTATATAACATTAATCGATCAAATATAATAAGGTGCCCCTAAACAACTTTTGAACATAGGTATTAGGGTGGCTCACAAAAAACTTGTTTTTATTTTTCTGCGGCCGTATCGTGACAACTTGTTTCTCTGGGTGAGAAAATATTCTCTTAATTTTTTTCAGACTTTAAAAAAATTATTTAGAGGTTGCGAGCATTCAATTTATGTAAAAAGTGAGAATTTGGTGTTTTTTTTATATACAATAAGTTTTAGGGAAATATATTACTTATGAAAATTGTATTTAGTACTAAGAAAAAAACACTCATTCGGTGCCCGATTGGAAGAAATTTATTTGGCGCCGCACAATCTGAAAGTAATGAGTAATTTCTTAATAATCTTTGATAGCTCACTTTTCGCTAATACAATCTGTAAAACGTCACCACTACTCACTTAAATTTTATCAGCTTTGACCTAAGGAGCAAAAAAGCATAAAAACTCACTCAAGTTGATACCCATTCCCACATTCCAACATTTTTCTTAATAAGAAAAGTGTAAGTTGTTCAAATGTATGTTCCTGCTGATTTTCAGAAAATATAAAAAATGATTTGATATTAGTTCAATAATTCTTTCTGTCTCGTATGTATTTATGTGTATTGATATTTCAGCAAATTTTAGTGATGAAGAAACTATTCAATGAGGACGTTTCACATATATTTTCTGATGTTTTTCAGTTTTGAATCAAATAACATTTTCCTATGGGGCAAGAAAATTAAACCAAAATTTTTTCAGGAACAATTTGTGAAATAGAAAATGAATTAAATTGGAATTTTCAGATGATTTTAAATAGTGACTTCTTTATTATTTCCATAAAAAATCTTTTTAGAACCTATTTCATTGAACATTACTGTGCTTCACAATGTTTAACAATCTCAAAAAATTAAAATTAAAATTAAAATTTTCTAATATATAATTAAAAAAAAAAGTTAAACAACCACCGCAGGGTACCAATAAGAGCAAATGCCATCTAAAAAGAAAATGTCAATAGCCCCCAGTAGAACCGCGGTAAAATACACCTATGGCCACGTCTCACATCCGTGAGATGGGTGGTCACAGGGAACGACGAAATCACAACGACAGGCCGGCGAAACCCTCGTGTGTCTTGAGGACACGAAGCGACCCAAGGATGACAGCTTTCTGCATCCATCTCGCAAGTGCCTTGGCATATTTTTGGCACGCGGGTATGGCTTTAAGGTTACGAACCAGTGATAATTTAGCACCTCCGAGAGCACCTATCACAAGGACAAGTACTCGTACCGAATATTTTGGGTACAGTCGTTGCAGCTCTCTTTTAAGGTCTTGATACCTCTCCTCTTTTTCTTTCTCCTTTGCAGTGATGTTGTATTCGGACGGAGCCGAGAATTCGATCACGAATATCGTTCGTTTCTCGAAGTCTTGGAGAACAATGTCAGGCCTCGAGTGCGCAATGGAGACTGCTGCCCGAAAATCGTAGTTCCAGAAAATCTGGCACTTCTCGTTTCGGACAATTGACTCTACATCCCTTGGAGCGTTCGGCAGGGCGGGGTCGTGACCAACACCGTAAGAGCGACAAAGATGGTAATAAAGTACTCTTAGGGCCGCATTATGTCTATAGATATACCTTGTTCCTGCGTGGGTCGGACACCCCGATAGTATGTGTTCTAGGTACTCAGCGTGTGCATGACACGCTCTGCACCTATCACTGGGAACTTCTTGACATAAAATGCGGGCGCGGTATGCTAAGGTGGAGATTACACCGTCCTGGCATGCGAAAATATATATAAATATATATATATAGTGTTAGGACGCACTATACTCCTACCGAAAAAAGGCGACTTGTCCAAACCAGAGAATTGCAGGCCAATAACTTGTTTGAACACACTGTATAAGATTTTTACAGCTATCCTAAACAACAGGATTGTTCGACGGATTGAGCCTGTATGGCGAGAGATGTACGAACAACGTGGCTCGAAAAAAGGTGTAGCAGGCTGTCGAGAGAACCTGCTGATTGACAGGTGTGTCTGTAAAGACGCTACAGTCCATCAGCGCGTCCTGTCAATGGCCTGGATTGACTACCCGAAAGCTTTTGATTCAACCTCTCATAGACTTATCATCTGTCTGTTGGAAAGCTTGAAGGTACATCCACACATAGTGAGATGCATAGAGAGATTGATGCCTCTTTGGAAAACTAGATTTACCATCTCATCTAGGAATTATCGTCAGACGACGAACAACGTCACCTTCCAAAGGGGCGTCTTTCAAGGGGATAGTATGAGCCCTTTGTTTTTTTGTATCAAACTTTTGCCTCTATCTCTTGCACTACGAAATTCTCCTGGATACCTCTGTGGCGACACAAATCAGCGTGAGCATAAGGTCACTCATGTATTCTATATGGATGACCTGAAGATCTATGCCGCTGGTGAAAGCAAACTTCAAACTGCTTTAAATATCGTCAAGAACTACACAGGAGAGATTGGGATGGACTTTGGTTTGGACAAGTGTGCCAAAATTCATTTGAAGAAAGGAAAGATTACTGGCGTTCCCAAGGACCCTGAGCTTGTGGATATAAGTGTTATTAGACATCTTAACAGTGGAGAGACCTATACATACCTGGGCGTGCCTCAAAGCCGCATTCAGGACGTAACATCAGTGAAGGAGTCTCTCCGAAGCAGATACAAGCATCTTCTTCGACAGATTTGGTCTTCCAATCTGTCTGCGTTGAACAAGGTATCTGCGACTAACATGCTTGCCGTCCCGGTTCTACTCTACTCGTTTGGGGTGGTTCAATGGACGAAGAACGAGCTTAAGGCCCTTGATGTCACCACGCGTAAGATCATGCATATGCATAAAAGCTTGCATATCAGTTAGTCAGTTCCGCGATTATACATTTCACGCCAGCAAGGCGGACGCGGACTTCTGAATCTCCAGTGTCTTCATAACCGAATTGTTTTGAGTACAGCTTACATCGTTGCGAATGGCAGAGATCCTCTCCTAAAGATGGTCAGAAACCACGAGATGATTGGCGAAGGGGCGTTCCTTTACAAAGCCGCGGAGCAAGCTGCTGAGACCCTTGGCCTGAATTTTAACATCAGAAGTGAGGAAAGTGCACTACTCCATCTAGATGCTTCACGTCTAAAAGCCGAAGTAAAGAAAGCAGAGGTTGGAAAATTTCACCAAGAGCTACTCGACAAGCAAATGCACGGAAACTTTCACAGAAATGTAGAAAAACAGTCCTTGTCGAAGGAGCAAACTTTTGCTTTCCTCAAATCATCAGGGCTCAATTCAGGTACAGAGGGCTTTATTTTCGCATGCCAGGACGGTGTAATCTCCACCTTAGCATACCGCGCCCGCATTTTATGTCAAGAAGTTCCCAGTGATAGGTGCAGAGCGTGTCATGCACACGCTGAGTACCTAGAACATATACTATCGGGGTGTCCGACCCACGCAGGAACAACGTATATCTATAGACATAATGCGGCCCTAAGAGTACTTTATTACCACCTTTGTCGCTCTTACGGTGTTGGTCGCGACCCTGCCCTGCCGAACGCTCCAAGGGATATAGAGTCAATTGTCCGAAACGAGAAGTGCCAGATTTTCTGGAACTACGATTTTCGGGCAGCAGTCTCCGTTGCGCACTCGAGGCCTGACATTGTTCTCCAAGACTTCGAGAAACGAACTATATTCGTGATCGAATTCTCGGCTCCATCCGAATACAACATCACTGCAAAGGAGAAAGAAAAAGAGGAGAGATATCAAGACCTTAAAAGAAAAAAAAAAAAAAAAAAAAAAAAAAAAAAAAAAAAAAAAAAAAAAACGGAGGTGTGAAATTATCGCTGGTTCGTAACCTTAAAGCCATACCCGCGTGCCAAAAATATGCCAAGGCTCTTGCGAGATGGATGCAGAAAGCTGTCATCCTTGGGTCGCTTCGTGTCCTCAAGACACACGAGGGTTTCGCCGGCTTCTCGTTGTGATTTCGTCGTGCCCTGTGACCACCCATCTCACGGATGTGAGACGTGGCCATAGGTGTATTTTACCGCGGTTCTACTGGGGGCCATTGACATTTTTTCCAGATGGCAGTTGCTCTGAGTGGTACCCTGCGGTGGTTGTTTAACTTTTTTTTAATTATATATATATATATATATATATATATTCAGGTACAGAGGGGTTTCTTTTCGCATACCAGAACGGTCTAATTTCCACCTTAGCATACCATCACCGCATATTATGTCAAGAAGTTCCCAGTGATAGGTGCAGAGCGTGTCATGCACACGCTGAGTACCTAGAACACATACTACCATGGTGTCTGACCCACGCAGGACAATTTTATATTTTCATGTTATGGTTCGTATATTCAAATTTGGGCTAATCAATAATTTACCATAAGTGTTTCCCCATAAAAAACGGAACAAAAGATATTAACAAATTAAAAATTTTTATAAACCTTTTTCGAATTTCAGAGAAATCGACTTTTTAGCTCTGCCTTACATACCATAACTGTTTTCATTATGCATATTAACAAATTAAGTAAATTGAATAATTACAATAAATATCTATTTCAATAGAATAATTAAATTATATAAATAGGAGAAAAGTGCAAGGGTCATCAGGACGCAAGTGAATCAAAAGAGGGCCTCGAGGTCCAATGGAATTCGAAAGAGGACGTGGAGGGACTAAAAGAGACCTAAAATGGAATCATTCAGGGCTAAAGTAGAGCCAAAATTTCGACTCGGGAATCCTGCTAAATGACAAATTTCACTTAAAAACTTGACACTTTGGAGGTATTTCGTATTTTTTAGGATGAACACCTCTCAAAACGAGAAAAATATGTGTGTCTCGGGACGCACGGTTGAAGTGAAACTGCAAAAGAATGTTTATGTGAAATGAATTCATGGAATTCAAGAAAATCGATGAATTCACAGAATCGAAGGAATTCACAGAATTCAAGAAATTCAAAGCATTCAAGGAATTACGGAATAACATCAAGGATTCAAGGAATTCGCGGAATTCATGGAATTCACGAAATTCCACGATTTGATAAAATTCCACGAATTATAAATTTTAGAAAATATTATAAGAATTAGTCGATGTTTCTTTAATAGTTAGAAATTACAATCTTGTAAAATTTGGATATTAGTGTTTTCTACACGTATCACAGTTACCCATAATGAAGGAAAATCTGAAATCGCTGACACACTACCAAAGAAAGTTAAAAATATTTCTTTACGAAAGTTTTTGTTGATTAAAGAATGGGACGATTAAAAGTAGAAAGTTCAATCATAATTTAGGCCAAGTTTGAAACAAGAATCATCTAAAATATTGAAATTACCTATCATTAATCAAAGTATAACTTTGTATTTTCGGATCGTACACCTATCGGCCCTCCTACATAATTATAGAACAGAACATCATTGGGCTGAAATCTCTGATCATACTATGAACATCGTTTTATATAATAGTGTTTTTTTTTATCCAACGTTATCTCTGTCGATTATTTTCTCTCTTTTTTTTAAATTGAAATGAACATGCACAGCTTTCTCAATATTCTAAAAACATTCGAAAGCATCTCCACTTCTGCTTAAATATTCTAAAAAATTATAGTATATAAATTAAAATCCATATTCTTTCTTCGCGACATAGTGGGTTTTTAAAATCTAGATTCTAATTCAATTAAAATTTTGTTTTACATCGAGTTAGAGAGAAATACAACTCAAGGATTTTGATAAATATCGCCATTCTTTACATTTTTATTTTTGTTATTCTTGGAGTTTTTTATTGGTAATTGTTTGGCTCTCTCACTGCAAAGTCTTTTTCATTAGTACTTTTGCAACCATTTTTACATTCTCATCCTAATGAGAAGGTATTGGTTTTATGTGAAAAATGAATTTCGCGGATTCCATCAAATGTCGACGTTTTGAGACCCCCTGAGTCAGAAAAAATAGTTTTTACGTCGGTGTCTGTCGTTGTCGTCGTTGTCGTCGTTGTCGTCTGTAAACACGATAACATTTGAAAAAATTATCCGATTGGATTGCCCCTCGGCACACTTCACAAGAGTGTGGAAAGAAAGGACGAGTTCGTCAGCCAGCTATTTTGGACAAAATTTCGAAAAGTTAGAGCATTTTTGACATTTTTGTGACCATTTTTTTTTCGAAATTTGACATTTCTACTTACGGCGCTTCATAGCACATGGATATTGGAACAATTTATCCTCATGTCTTTTTTCGATAAAAGTAAAATTGTCAGAGCTATAGGATTTTCAAGATCCAAAAAAACAAACGAAAATTAACATTTTGAGCCAAACAACGCACGATATGAAAAAAAATCTAGACAAAAAAAGTGTTTCTTTTTGCACGTCCTACAAGGGTATCATAACGACTTTTTGAATTTTCTTGAAAAATTGAAAATTCACATTTTTATTGCACAAAAAATAATGAAAAATCCAAAAATTTAATTTTACGGACAAACTATGCAAGTTACGACAATAAATGATTAAACAAAAATTATGCACTCAAAAAAGATCTACACATTTGTTATTGGTCACTTTTTGATAGGATGTGTAGTTTTTGTATTATTTGTAAAAATTACATTAACAGTGAAAAAATCAGCCCGATAAGTGGGCACATTCTCATCAAAACTTTGCTTATTTATTTTCTTTTTCATCTCGTGTGTGTTTTTTCAAAATATCTCATTATTTTCATGTTCTCAATACTATTTCTAACCATTAAAACAATAAAATAACTATCATTAATGCTCACGGTACTTGAAAATTTGTATTTTTATTATTACATTCTCATCATAATGAGAAGGTATTGGTTTTATGTGAAAAATGACTTTCGCGGATTCCATCAAATGTCGACGTTTTGAGACCCCCTGAGTCAGAAAAAATAGTTTTTACGTCGGTGTCTGTCTGTCGTTGTCGTCGTTGTCGAAGCAGCGAAGCGCGAAGCGCGACGAACAAATCTTGTGCCGCAAGCGCGCTCAAACTTTTGCGTTTCTATTACACGAAGAACAGAAACGAGCGTGGAACGCGAGGTTTACATGATTTTGAAAGCAAATATCGAGCGCGAAGCGCGAGTGTCTTGATGAGAATGTGTTCCTTAAGGTCGATAGAACCTTAAGTAAAGTATTTCTTCTTTTTATGTAAAACTGACGTAATTAAACCAAAAGAAAGTCATAACGATGAAATTTACTACGAGAGTATTAGCCCACGAAGCGCGCAATAGCGAGCACACGATATGCGAAAACCTATAGAAGAACCAAGTTTAAAGCGTCAGGTAAATGTGTCCGAGCGCGTAGCGCGAGGTGAACACATTATCGAGCGCGAAGCGCGAGATAAACATATCATCGAGCGCGAAGCGCGAGATGCAACAGGTGCGCGCCCTAGGCGCGCTCAAACTTGCGAGCGAAACTTTTTTTGAGTCAACCGGAACGAAATTAATTTCGTTCCAAAATTAACGTTTTTCGTTATCCAAAATTAAATAGCATAGCTAGATTGATATGGCAATGGTGTGAGGAGAGAGATTTATGGATTTTTGCATCATACATTAAATCTAAAGATAATTTCATCGCGGATAAAGAATCGCGTATTCTGCCACCAGAAACCGAATGGGAGTTAAACGATAAGTTTTTTCAACGGATCACAAACCATTTCGGAAATTTTGATATTGACTTGTTTGCCACGAACATTAATAAAAAATGCGACCGCTTTATTTCCTGGTGTAGGGATCCAGAAGCGATGACAATTGATGCGTTCACCATAACCTGGTCAATTTTTAATTTTTACACTTTTCCCCCATTTTCATTGATTTTGAGGGTTTTAAGAAAAGTCATTGATGACAAGGCAGAGGGTGTTGTGGTAGTTCCTTTCTGGCCTAGTCAAGTCTGGTATCCGCTATTTTTGGATTTAATAATAGGAGAACCTCTCTATTTGGGTCCTCAAGTAGATTTACTTCTGTGTCCTTTCAGGAGAAAACATCTTCTGGCTTACAATCTTACCCTGGTGGCAGGGAGGTTATCGGGGAAGCGTTTCGCAAGCGAGGAGTTCCAGAGTCGGCGATAACAATGATGGTTCGCTCATTATCCTCATCAACGATTAAGCAATATGAAAAGCCTCTGAGATTATGGTGGACCTTGGAAGTAATAGATTTTCTAATGCAAGTATTTGAAAATATAGGATGTTATGGCACTTTAAATTCGTACAGGTCAGCTATTTCACTGATTTTAGTTTCGGACATCGGGTCTGATCCTTTAATGAAGCGATTTTTTAGAGGAGTTGCTATCTAGAAACCACAAACACCGCGGTATAATCTTACTTGGGATCCGCACACTGTTCTAGGTTATATAAAAACCCTAGGTCCGAATGAAAACTTGTCCATAGAAATCTTAACACAAAAATGAGTAATTTTAATAGCGTTAGTTACCTCACAAAGGGTTCAGACTTTGTCTAAGATCTGTGTAAAAAACATAGTTGAGAGTGATGATCTTATTCAAATATAAATCCCTGACCGGATTAAAACTTCGAAACCTAACAAACCGCAGCCCTGCCTAACGTTTCCTTTTTTCCCTGATCAGTCAGATGTTTGTGTGGCATCTACGTTAAAAACTTATCTGAAACGTACAACTCGTTCAAGAAAATCTGTGGACGAGCTTTTCATTACATACAAAAAACATTTTAAAGCCGCCACAGCTCGGACTTTAGCTCGTTGGATAAAAATTATGTTAGCGAATAGTGGAATAGATATTTCTATCTTTAAAGCACATAGCACGCGACAAGCGTCTACTTCTTCGGTTGCAAGGCAAGTAATTAATATTGATGTTATCCGCCAAGCCGCTGGTTGGACAGAAAAGTCAAAAATATTTGACACGTTTTATAAGAGACCCTTAGTTGATAAGACTGCGTTTGCGAAAGCGGTATTAGGCAATAATAATAAGAATTGAGTATATATATATTCCCTTTGTTAATTGCTCTTGAAGTTGTTTACGCAAACAATTTTTCATGTAAAACTCTAGAGTAGAGTTTTTTCATTATGTTCATGTGTTCATTAAAGAAATTTCATAAAGAAGGTTTTTAATCCTGGCAAATCGAAAATCCTGCACTTTAAACATCTACGTATAATGATCTAGAAGAACGAGACGACGAAATATAATTAACCGATTAAACGAAATTACCTTAAGTGAAGTTCAATCGGGATTATATGAGTCGTCTCGTTCGAATAGATCATTCCCTCCCTACCCAATTCAAATTTCTTGTTTTTTGTTTTATTTTTCCAAAGTGGAAAAAACCCTAAAATAGTGCGATTTGCCTACTTTAAAATAATGAAGTCGGAAGTGCGCAGCGCTACTCAGGTAGGCGGGCGCGGCAAAAAGTTTTTCTTTTTTCAAATATAGCTTTAAAACTGTGATCAGATCGAGCAGCTCGAGTATGACTTTTGGTAACGAAAAAAATTTTGGTAACGAAAAAATATGATGGCATGAATAATTGAATAATAACCAAACGTCTGCTGATTTAACTGAAACCGAATCACAATTAAACAAAAATGTTGTTACATCAACAGACATATTATTCTCGTTTAAGAAAAATCAAACCAAAGTTAAAAAATGTTATGTAAATTTAACCTGAACCAGTTCAAAATCAAGAAAAATCCCGTTAAATCAATGAAAGATTTTAATCACACAAATAACTACAAAAAGTTTTCTTGATTTGAGTGAGAACAAAACAAAATTAAGAACACAACTACTATACAATATTCCAATAATTTGACCTAAACCCTATACAAATAACGCTGCGAAGTACTCGCTTCCTCATAGAACATAAAGGGAGATTTTGCACTAACCAAAAAAAAAAAAAATAATAATAAGCACTTTCAGTATTTTTGAAACTTTTTTTTGTCGTAGAGAAATTTTTATTTTCCGAAAATCAAAGAGACCATCAAGAGGTCAATCAATTTGTTCTGTTATAACAAACAACTTTTTCACTCAAAGTACTTTTATGTTTCAAATTCAAAAAAAGTTGTTCTCATATAAGCAATGTAACTTTTTTTTAAATTTATAAGTCACTATTCATTGATCATAAATGGTCATGGAAGGTGTGTCAATAGGTCAATCGACGTGTCTGAGAATCGCGACAGAATACATCAAATATAGTACTGTTATATTGCCAATATCAAAAAATACATCTCATAAACAAGAAAAATCATTTCATAAAAATTAAAAAACGGCATTGGTAGGTCATGAAACTTCATGAAAGGTTGTTTAATAGTAGGTCAATCGATGCATCTCAAAAACGCGTACAGATAAATGCAGAAAAAAATTCTGCTAAGCATACAAAATTTTCAGTTAAAATATGGACAGCATAGCTTTTCAGTAGACAGAACCGAATTTTCTACAGAATTTACAGAAAATTACAGAAATTACTCGTAAAATTTTAAACTTATTAAAAAATCTGTAACCCCTACAGAAAATTCGATATGCTTCACAGAAATGCTATTCTGTTCTTATTTTAATTGAAAATCCTGGAACTTTAGCAGACTGATTTTTCTTCGTGATACTTCTCATACAGTACACGGAAAAAATGAGTTGTTGAAATTTTGAAGGACTGAGTCAATCACTCTAAGATAGGGCTAAACGTATGTCATAAATTGGAAGAATCGTCTTACAAACATTGATTGATACATGTTTAAAAAGTAGAAAGAGTTGTCGAAAGTACAAAATAATTTCAATGAAAATGTGAAGACCAGAGGAATAGAGTTCTTGAAACACTGATACACTAATGCTTCGAAGCCAAACAATGAAACTTTCGATGACTCCTAACGAGTTTTTGGAAAACAGTGTAGTCAAGTTAAAAAAATATATATTTCGCGGTAATATTCACTATATTGTTATTCACATAGACTCACGCTCAAGTTATATTTATTTTTACAGATACACACGAACCTATGAAAAATCGAAATACATTTTGCGGCGGGATTCGAACTACCTAACACCTGTCGAACGCAACTCATCCCTAAGAACTAGACCCCACGGCTAACTTAACACATTGAATATTTTGTACAAATCCCAGTGAAGAGCCAAATTTAAATCCGCGCTCATTTGTTCATTGCCGGTGACCGCGACTCCATTCAGACTTATACATATACCACTTCACCTGAGCGTCACCACGTGTTAATACAAGCATCCAATGTGACTGTACATTGTGAATATATAGATATGTAGAAGACAGTCCACGAATTCTTCAACAACTTATAAATCAGTTATTCGTTTCTGTGCTAGAGTTTTTGTATTCCAAATCCTGTGGAATCTGGAGGACTTTTTATGAAAAATTGAATGCTTGTCTAGAACTTTCTCAAAATCTGCTGAATACAAATTCGAAAACTGATGTTCCTAGATTGTCTTCCAATAATTCGATGACTTTTTTCACTTTTTCGACGAAGTCTGCAGTTCTCTAATCAAAATTATACGAGATTCTGAAAAAAAGTGACCTATCCTAGAATGGTTGTCTAGTCAAGTAAAGTTTCGACAACTTATTTTTTCCGTGGAATGTTGTATTCCCAACATTAAAAAAGTTGTCCTTGTATAAACAAGATGAACAATATATGTCGAAAAATTATAAATACGTGTTACTAGAATCATAAGAGGATATTGACGGCTCCACAATAAGTTATTTGTCATAAAAGGTTTCATATGTCGATCGTTGAATCTCGAAGACGCGAACGAATCAAACATAGTATCGTTGCATGTATTTCGAATATTGAAAAAGTCTTTCTTATATAAACATGGTATTTTTTCAAACTTCTCAGCGCAAAAAAGCGCTTCTAATTGACTGATCTAGCTCAAAATCCTACGAGATCTGGACATAAATTGAAGCTACAATTCTTTTGAATTTCATGATCTTATCGAGAATTTTCGAGACTTTCAGAGATGTAGTAAACAGAAAAAATTTAAATAATCATACACAAACATGCATATACACATATGAAAGCAAAAAAAAATTGCATCTTCGGGTTCCTGGGGTCGAATTATATCAGAGTATGTCAAAAAAGTAGATTTGAAAATTAAGGTCATTACCAACTTCCTTCTATAAAGAAGCGATTTTTGCGCAAATACCAGAAAAACAGATTTTCCCATGATAGATTACTATTGGTGAACATTCTTCTAGCGTTTTCATAATTTTTATAATTTGGACTTGAAATTAATTTCGTACTCAAACTTTATAAATCATAATCCAAATAATTAAAAATCACCATTTTTAAATATGAAATTCTGTCCCTAAATTTGAAGTATATACCTTAACTTCTTGCTGGAAGTATCTCCGTAACAAAATGAGATAGAATAATTTATTTAAAAAAAAACGTTCAATATTTTTGACAATTTTAATGATTTGAATTCATCTCCTGGCAGAATCCAGGAAAATGACCACAAAAATTCGAACTTTACGCAGAATGAACCTTGAAATCTCATTTTAAAAATGAGCCAGAAGACTGTAAAAATTCTCACTAGTTTTTAAATTATCATAAGAATGATAGAGGTGTGCGAAAAACAAAAATCACTCGTTCGAGCGGTACTTGATAATTCGAGAACCGGTGAACATTTTTACATTTTGTTTAGATCATTACAACAAAAAAAATATTTCAAGGTTTATTCGGCATAAATTCCTAAATTTCACCATTAAGTTCCTTAATTTTGCCAGAAGTCGAAATTTCATATTGAAAATTGGCGAAAATCAGAAATTAGGCCGCTCTTTAATTGATAATTTTTTAAGAGTTCTCATACTCTTGGACGGTACTATGAAAGTATCTGCACGATTATTATTAAAAAGATGATCGAATTATTCAATATTCTGTTTCTGAAATCTAGAAATTTTAAACTTTCTTCATTCTTCGACCCACATTTGAAAACATTTTGGCACTTACATATTTCCGAAAATGTTAGCATAATTGACATTTTTACCGTTTTAGAAGAAGAAGAACTGGATCCTAAAAAATCTTGACAAGTTTAAGTAAAATTTATTGAATATTTATTCTTTGCAGACAGAATACCAAGGAATCTATGATTCTCCAGAATGGATGAGATGTACAGTTAGGTAAAAGTCCAATGACAAATATAGATTTCTATCAATATCATATATCTAAGAAATAGAAAGTAGCTATAACAATGATTCTTCCTTCAAAATTAATCTAATGAACATTTCATTATTCGGATGAAACATGAGTGAAGGAGACAAGAAATAAGAAAAATAAGAAATGAGGGAATAAATAGTCATTATATCTTTACTTGGTGAATAGGTTTTCAATAAAAAACTTAGCATCATTAGGTCTTAGTCATAAGATCTTGGTTAACATTTTTAAATGCAATTTTTTAAGGAATGTCATTTTAAGTGCAATATTTAAAGAATTACACAAGTAAGTTATCAAACAGAAATTACTTCATAATGCAATTTTTTGATTATTTTTAATATGCTGAAAATTTGAATATTTAAGAATTGAGAAGAATAAAAAATTTAACAATGCTAATTTGAAGTGGCATTAAAAATGTGAATATTGTTTGAAAAGAAATTTGAGATGTAAATATTCTACATTTGACGTCTGGGGAATAACGAATTGGAATTTGAAAGGAAAAACCTCATTTCATCAACTTCTTCCAGACTATTCATTCAGTATTTTACAAAAAAAAATGACGTTTTGGAATCGGACCGATTCTCTCATCAGATTATCTTTAAAATTTCGCAAGTAGTTTGTTAGTATTTTCGGAACCAATTAAATGTACAGATGGGTGAAATCTAAAATTTTTTAAAACGTATAAAATAGAAATATTTGAATAAAAAAAATTCCGATTTCACCTGTCCGCATATAAAATTGGTTCCAAAATACTAACAAACTATCTGCGAAATGTTAAAGATGATCTGATGAGGAATCGGTCTGATTCTAAAACGTCATTTTTATGTACAATACTGAATAAATATAGTGTAGAAGAAGTCGATGACATAAGGTTTTCCCTCACAAATTCCAATTTGAATATTGCTTTTTTTCAGCAGAGGATAAATTATCAGTGCTCCTGACGTTATGAAGATTAGTGTAGTAATAAACTCGTCACTTTATGCGTAGTTCGTTGTACGATGCGATGATTCCGATCATTTCCCATAAAAAGTTCTGATTTGTCATTTCTATTTATGAAGTTGAACGCTAATAATTTAAAATAATATTATTCGCATATAATTTTTTCCAGATTTTTTGCATCCGCGCTTTAAATATTTAAATATTTTTTCTTTCTGTACTGACTTTCTTATAATGATTTTCTGTAATAATTTTTCTAGAATCACGAAAAAACGATAAGAAATTCAATATAGGAAAACCATTATAGATCATGCCTCACGTGATAATGAATAGAATAATTTTTTCGTGATTCTAGAAAAATTATTATAGAAAATCATTATAAGAAAATCAGTAAAGAAATAAAAAATATTTAAATATTTAAAGCGCTGATGCAAAAAATATGCGAAGTACAAATGAATGATTTATTTATTTACTGAACGATTACTTAGCAATGTTGTCAGATTTCATACAAATTTCACGGCTCTTCAACAATTTTCAAAGATTTCGGGGATTTCAAGAAATTTAAAAAACTGCAATGGGTTTCAAAGAATTCCGTAGGATTTCCAAAGATTTCAAGGTATTTCTAGTGAACTTTAGGAAATCAATTAATTTTAATTTGAAGGGATTCCTAGCGATTTTAAATATTTAATCAATATTTAAGGATTTCAAAGATTTATACGGATTTAATCGGGTTTTCAGAGATAACTTTAATTAATAAGTTAAATTCAATTTGAGTTCCATAGAATATCCATGAACTTTAATCGATTTCGATATTGATCATAAAAATTGTACAGAATTTTAAAAATTTCTGAACATATCAAGAGGCTGTGAGGGATTCCAAAGGATTTAAACAGATTTTGAGGAAGTTCCATGAACTTTGAGGATTTTTGAAGGATTTGAAGGTTTTCAAAACATTTTAACTAATTTAAAAAGATTTCATCGGTTTTCAATATGCTTAAAAATATTTCCACGGATTTTAAGGAATTTTGATACATTTCGAGGGAGTATAGAGAATTTTAAAGATTTCCAATCATTTCCGGGGATTTTAAGAGATTTCAAAGGATTTCAAGAGATTTGAAAATTTTCAAGGAATTTCACAAAACTGAAGGATTTAAAAGATTTACAAGATTGAAACGGGTTTTTAAAGAGATATTCAATGAATAAGTTTAATTTAATGTAAATGCTAGTGAATTTCCATGGATTTTAAGCGATTTCGTCATATTTCGAGAAATGTTAAGGAATTTCAAAGAATTTCTAACATTAAACAATTTTGAGAAACGACCACGGATTTTGAGGATTTAAAAAGAATATATAAATATCTTAACTAATTTTAAAAGATTTCATGGGTTTTCGAAGAAAACGGAAATATCTGCACGGATTTCAAGGAATTTGGAAAAAAATGTCATGCAACTTTAGATGATTTTTACGCTTTTCAAATATTTCAAGAGGTTTTAACACAGTAAATGCCAGTGATATTTCTTCAAT
>CAKNXH010063485.1:190685-227141 GCA_932178445.1 Andricus quercusramuli | reverse complement strand
CTTATGTTATTTTTCCTTCAAGCTTCTTCCAAGTAGTCAGACATCTCTTCCAGGCATGAAACTTTGAGCGCTAGGTCTACTTTTTGAGATGCACTGATTTCCCGATAGACCCACTGTTCATCCAAATTATAGGCCTTTTTTTGACCTTCTCTGAAGTTAAATTCCTCATATCTGCGCAGCCTAGTGGACGAAGGATGTCCATCACGTGAAAAGTCATCTTCTGAGCTCTGTTACTCGTCTATATTGCGTTAGTCTGCCCAGCTTACATCTATTTTTTTTATTTTGTCCTCATTTCTCCTCTTCAACATTGAATCATTTACATAACTCCGACAGGTGATTCTGTTGACCTCAGGTCTAGATTTTAATTCTGGTGTTCTGACTTTGAGAACTGCTTCGCAGTCTACAAGCGTATGTTCCTGTGTAATAGATAGGTGTTCAATCACGTATAATAACAGCACCTTGATGTTGAGATGGCTCATCAGTGCCAATAGGGCCTTTGTGATGTTCTTATTAGGTCGGTATGATTCTGAGACTTAGCGTTGTTTTGATACCTACATTTCCACAAAGATGTCAATTCCGTCAGTCTCAGCGTCTAGGCCTACAATTACAGCAATCTTCTATGAACCTAGAGCATTAGAAGGTTTTTCAGTTGATCTGAATCATCTGAATCATCTGAATGAATGATATACTTGCCTTCTTATGGTGTCGACCTTAACCTTAGGCAGCAGTTCAGTGACAAAATTTGAGCGCTTTTCGCCTGCTATATGCTGTCCATTAATTCACTCTGCCACGTTTGGACATGCATTCTCGTCGTACAGGCACGAATAATAATAATTCGTCTTGGCCAAGTCTTCATTCAAGACATGGCCATGATACAGCCGAAACGTTTTTGTAAGTCTCACCCCAGGTATACAAATCTTCACAGATTTCATATTACGTTTTGAAGTCTGAACAAAGATTTTAGTGAAACAGATTTTATGGATTTAACGTTATTTATGCCAAGGCTTCTATAATGTAATTCAATACACAGATAAGAAATAATACAACTATAATATTCGTCAACTGAAGCATTTACTAGGAATAAAAAATGTTGTTCTTACAAACCAAAATGTACTCTTTCTCAAGATGAGTATAGTTTAAAATACCCATATTTCAGCATCTTATTCCTAAAAGTGGATGAAGTTGTATAAATTGTAACTACATCTACACCTGGAAATGATAAGCTACAAATATTAATTTGCCAAGCACAGTTTGCATTTTCTTGCCAAGAAGTGATTCTGAAATTACCCACCCCGCGGTTTCTGGATGAGCTAATAAGCCTCTTCTCGTTTTCGCAAGTACTTTTTTATGACTTGCTGTAATACCACAACATACAATTGCTCTTCGAAACAGTCATGATTTCACCACTAATTAGATTTCGAATAAAGGAAAAATGATTGCAGAGAAGTTCAGAATTCTGATGGAGGTGCTGGGTTGAACTATTTTTTCATTATTGATCTCTGACGTTAAATAAAAGTACTGGTACTGGTGGTATCATGGGATGTAGTAGTGATGATGGTAACGCGGGTAAGTGAAAACGGATTGAAAATAGTAAGGGCAAGGTCAACAAAAGGTTACATGCGGCAGGTTCAAAGTACAAAATGAAAGAATGAAACAGGGAAAGCAAAGGAAGGAATGGTGAAAGGAGTAAGGAACGAATGTATAACCGGGAAGGATAAGTGAGATATAAAAGGACACAAAAAAGTGTTAATAGTAGAAGAGGTAAAGATGAGAGGAGAGTGGTAGAATATAGTCGGGGTGTAGGTGAACGGATGTATGCCAGAGTAATCAGAGGAGATGAAAAAATTGATGGAAGAAAATAAAGAAGAGATCGAGCTTATAACAAGAAGAGATTTTAATACGAAAACAGGAAATAGAACAAATCCATGTACAAGATACTAAATGGAGAGGAAACGAAATTTTTGAAGTGCTTGGAGAATATGGGATGCTTCATCTTAAGTGGAAAAATAGAGGGGGGTAAGAAAGGAAAATGTACACGCTCAGGAGGAGCAAAGTGAACGTTAATTGATTATGTGATACTAGTGAACAACGAGGTGAGAGAAAAGGTCAAGAAACTTGAGGTAGGGTATTATGTAGATTCGGATCTAAAAAAGAAGCAGAGGTAAAAAGAGCAGGAAGAGAGGATTGACCAATGGAAGCAAAAGAACAGTTAAAGGAAAAGGTCAGAAATATCAAAATGGAAGGGAGAAATATAAACGAGAAATTGGAAATAATGATAGGAGAAATGGAAAGAGTATTCGAGAGCACAAGCGAGAAAGATATTGAGATGGTGGAATGGAAAAAAATATTTCATCGAATTGCTAGAATATGTGGAGAGGAAAGGCAGGAAAGGAGGAACAGATAATAGGGAAAGAAATGAGTCAAGCTGTTAAGAATAATGAAAGATTAAAAGGCCCTGGTATAGAGGAGATTCCAAATGTAGTCTGGAAATATCGGTGTGCCATTTTAGAAAATTGTACCTGCTCCCGGAGAGAGACCGTCTTCTGCTTTCTCCTCGCAAGTGTCTTAGCATTTCGTAGAAACGCAGAGATGCTCTTCAGGCTATTAGCCAGTGAAAGCTTGGCTCCTCCAAGAGCACTGATGGTCAGGACGAATAGCAAAATCGAACGAGAGGCGGGATGACAAATTACAAGACCACTTTGAATTTGCAAAAATATTGCACAGTCATTTATTCACTGGATTCACATACTCGTATGTAGGTATGAATATGCTTTCTCTCGCATTACGTTGTCTTCGTCTTCGCAGATCCCGACCTCCTTCACCTCTTCTTAACGTCATATAGGTGATCTCCGAGCTTCTCGTCTCATCTGTAAAGTTATCTTCACCTCATCATCTGACAAGGGCATTCCCTGAAGGCCAGGATCCCTCCACCCTCTAATCGAACTAACTAACTACTAATAATCGAACTAACACTCCTGGGTTAATCAGGTTGACACTACAAAATTGTGATATTTATACTCTGGGATAGTGAAGCTAATCATCAAATTTTGTCACTTCACGAATGGTACACTACAGCACCTAGTGGGCAATCCGATTGTCAAAAATCAGGCCTGACACTCTAGATGTTCAGGTTGACAAATCATTTCAGACATCTTTTATGGTCGGATTCCATCAAACATTGACAAAACATTTTCAATGATTTCGATTTTTCAATATGAAAAAACAGATTGATACAAAAATTTTTCAGGCAAGCATGTTAGCAGAAGATATCTTGTTTAAAGCTTCACTAATGCTATATCCTGACAGCAGATTTTAGACATGCCTAGGTATAGTGTAAGGTCTCTAGCCTCTTCAGCGTCAAAGTGTCTGATATCACCCATATCCACCAGTTCATGGTCCTCAGGAACGGCAGAAATTCTTCCTCACTTCACATAAATCTTGGCACACTTGTTCGATCCAAAATCCATATTCACCTGTCATGTAGGCCTCTCGATGGTCCTTAAAGTATTCTGATGCAGCTTTGCTTCAAAAGCATAGATCTTCAGATCATCCATATAAAATACATGAGTGATGCTCGCCGTGATTATTCTCACCGCAGACGAATCCAAAAGAATTGCTTAGTGCGAGAGATGGTGCAGAAGTGTGATGCAAAAGAGGAGAGGGCTTATGGTGTAACCTTGAAAGACGCCCCTCTGGAAGGTGCCACTGTTAGTTGTGACACGATGTTTTCCAGATGAGATAGTAAATCTGAGTTTTGAAGGGGCATCAATCTCTCTCTGCATCTACCTATTTGCAGAGGAACCTCCAAGCTTTCCAACAGACAAATCATAAGACTATGGGGGGTTCAAACGAAAATTCTTTGTAAACAATCCAAGCCATCAATGGATTGCGATTATAGACTGCAGCGTCTTGACGGACGCTTCTGTCGACTAGCAGGTTCTCCCAACAACCTGCTACATATTTTTCCATATCCAGTTATTTGCACATCTCTCCACACAGGTCCAATTGTTCAAATAATTCTGTCTTTGAGTAAAGATCTTATACAGCGCATTCAGACAAGTTATTGGCCTGTAGTACTCTTAGTTGGACAAGTCGCCTTTCTTCGGTAGAAGTACAGTGCCTTTCATCACCAACCTCAGTGTCTTCCTTCATAATGTGTCAAACCTCGTATATTTCTCTCCAAAAATTCTCAACCTCCGATCATTTAGCTTTATTCATTCTACAATATGAAGTTTGCAGTATTTTTTTAATTTGGTACAGCTATTAGCTACACGTGGAACATACGTAGAAAATTGGCGTCACGATTACTGGTCATGAGGTCACGATTACTGAGACGTCTACCTTAGTAGGGATTTAATAAAAAAATAGAAAAATGTGTAATCGAAAGCCTAAAACGGAATCAAGAGAATAAGTATACGTAATGTTTTATCGTCAATCTAATTATTTATTTTCTTATAATGAAATGTGCTACAAATGCAAATACATGTTTTATTCTAGAATATTACATAATTTTAATTTTTTCTTCATTATGTTCCGAGATTTTGCAGTGCTCTGTAAAATTTCTGAAGAAACAATATTTGAAAAGAATTGTGCAAATTTTTCCTATAGATCGTTTCCAAATCTTTCCAAGATCTGCACCCAAAGTTTTTCGTTTCAATTCGATGCTTTGAATCAAAATTTAAATAGCAATTGCTGATACATCAATTATAAGTAATTCTAGAACGTTCATTTATGACGTGCGATATTGATCGTCTACATGGAATTTTCGGATGATATCGGATGCAGATCTCTGAAACGGAAACACTTGAACAGAATTAGAAACGACTGGAAAGTTTCGGAAATAAGTTTGTATTCGAAATGTTTATGCCTTCATTCTTTTGGCTTCTTTTGTCTTGAAATAGCCACTGTATGAAATACCATTTGGCATTGTCATAAATGCGAAGGTTTGTGGATCATAACGTGGAAGAAATAGACGAATTAAATTCCGATTGAAAACTTTAAGTCGTGCAACGAAACAACCATTTGGTAACTCTAAAATAATTTCTCTTGGAATAGGAGACGTTTGATGCGTGTGAGGAAATACAACCTGTACGAGTTTTTCTGTAATCCAACCATATCCATCTGCCATTCGAATATAAATGATCGTAGTATCATATTGTGGGAAATTAATCCACTTAGGATGTGTTGTATTTCCGTAAGATTTAAGACGTCCAATATACTTAGAGCCATCCGACAGTATTAAAGTAACGGGACATTCTGGTTCAATAAGAATCGGATGCTCAGGTGGAAGAGGTGGAAAATTTAGACGTCGCTTTTTGGTTGATTTTGGAACGGACATACTACTACTACTACTATCTTCTTCATGTCCCTCCGATTCCTCCATTCCGTTCACACCTAGGTTTGAAAAAGAAAATGCATGACTTACTTCAAAATTTAACGATAACATTAACACATTACAATTTTCAAGTAACGATTATGTAAAGTAACCCACCCCAATGTACGTTACTTTACTGAAATTGTTTAAGGGTTGCATTGAAGTTCATAATATCCAATCGGGGACATGCTACCCTAGCCGGGGCAACGAAGGCAGACCCCTGATTGCGAGTAGACGGCTACTTTTCTTTCACCGCAACGGATGACCTTCTCATTGCTGAAAGTAGCCATTGACGCAACGGGCCGTGAATGAGCATGTGCAGAGTGGGGCGGAGTACGATTATGATCATAATCGTTCTCTGCACATGCGCATTCGCTATCGTCAGTGTACGGTAATGGACGTCTCAACCTAACATCAAATGTCAGACATGATAAACTTGTGAATCATAACTTTGGTACATGAAATATAGGGTGTACCAAGGAGACAACTAAGCATCAACGCCGGAACAAGACTGCAAAATATGAATTGACATAAAATGTCTGCTCGGCACTGCCTGTATCTCTCGCTAGATGTCGAGTTCAGAAAAAATGATTGCAACCAACCTACAGTTCACTGCAGTCAAACTATATAGGCACTTTATGCAACTTCAAAACAGGAAATTAAAGATTGGTAAGCATGCCACCTCCATCAATCTTCAGTCTTTTTTTAAGCTTTACCCTATTTTTCTACGCTTCCGTTTCTTTTTTAACGAATAGTTTACTGCACTGAAAATAGCAGCTCCACGTGCCTCTATACAGTCAGAAAACATTGACTTTTTCGCGGAGGTGTAATAAAAAAATATTTGGAACAGTACAAGGAAGTGATATTGCTATTGCAAAAAGTCTTTTACGTTCAAACTTTACCATGTGTAATAATCTCTAAAAATTTTAAAAAGGTTATGTTACACAGCTTTAAATTAAACGCTGAAGTTTGCACGTCAGGTTGCCGCACACAGTTTATTATACTTACATTTGAAACCAAGCAAAGTCACGAGTAGAAGGTGTGAAATACCAACGACGATCTTCATATTTTCATAATAGGAACGACGTACGCTGATTTTAAAAATATTTCGTGAATGGAAACTGAGGAATTTTCACACTGTCTTCACTATCTGATGACTAAGATTTATTTATTCTACGATATGAGGTTTTCATAATTTGTCATAGATTAGGTAGATTTATGTGGCATAGAATCTCCAGAATTCAACAAACGTATAAAGCATTGCAAACTAAATAAGAGGCAATAAAGTATTGCGTTGGGCACTATTTTAGAAATAATTTGGAATCATGAAAAATATTTGTTGTGTTTTCAATATTTGATCTATACTGATTCGTATTATACATATCAACCAAACCAATTTAAATTAAAATTAGGAATCTTAGACAAGAAAAATGAATTATGAACAAAGTAGTTGGACTATTAACCAAGTAGTTCAATTTTCAACTAAAAATGAGAAACGTGCAACTAAAAATGGATTAGTCTAATTTACAATTAGGAAAATTAATTTGAAACAAAATTAAAACGAACTTTCAACAAAACAGTTCACCTTTTATCAAAAGAACTACTTTTTAGCACCAACCTGCGCACTCTACTTTTTCAAATTGACACCCCTTCCCTCCAGTCTAATCTAGTCAGAGTTGTTTCAACTTTCGAGTGGGAACAGGCTACAAATTTGATCTCTTCCTAACTTGGCGTCTGGTCTCGTAGAAATTAAGATAGATCGTTCACTCGCACGTAAATATTGTACAAAAATTAACTGAGTGACATTAAAAACTAAAGTTCCATATAATAGTTATTAAGCATATTTTGAAAGGCCTGCTTATCAGGATTATAAAAAAAACTTCTTTGTGGAGTTACAGAAAGATCCAGGTCGAAAGTCTTTCATCTTCAGAGCTTTTACATTCGGAAACCCATTACAAATTCTTATTATTGATTATCGCAGTAAATGAATGATTGTAGTGCCGAAGTAGATAACCAAAGTTCTGATAGAAACTGGATTTATTCAATAAAAAAGTTGAAAACATTTGTTTATACATATTATTATTTGATTCAATAATTACAACAAAAAATTAATGAAATTTCAGTTCAAATGTAGTCCTCCGAGAGCACTCCTGATCAGGACAACAAGCTAGTCGACAAAATATTTCGAGTATAACCGTCTCAACTCCCTTATAAGGTCTTCATACCTCCCTTTCTTTTTATTCTCCTTGGCTATGATGTTCTTGTCGGCTTCTGCCCAAAACTCGATGGCGAACATGGTTCGTTTCTCGAAGTAAGGAGAAGAATTGACTCTATTCTCCGAGGAGCGTTAGATGGAGCGTTATCAGGGCATAAGAGTGACAGAGATGGTTATAAAGCTCTCTTAGTGCGGCATTGTATTGGATGTACATAGCTCTCGCATGAGTTGGACAACTAGGTAGTATGTGTCCTAGGTCATCAGGATGTGAATAACATGCTCTATAACTATCATCGGGAACTTCTTGGCTCAAAATGTGCCAAAGTATGCTAAAGTGAAAATTCCGTGCATTTTCTGGTCAAGAAGCTGTTCACGGAAGCTTTTCTCCCATGCTTTCTTGATCTAGGCATTGAGGAGTGAGTACTCAAAATAGATAATGTTTGATGCATTTTGCTTTTTCCTGATATGAGAGTCAAGGCCAAGTGTTTCAATAGCCTCCTCCACTGCTTCGTACAAAAACTCTCCTTTGCCTACTTCCTCGTGTTTCCTGACCATTTTCAGAAGGAGGTCTCGACCATTTGGGAATATGTGTACTGCACTCAGAACAACCCTCTTGCGAAGACATTCAATATTCAGTACACCGCGTCCACCTTGACGGCGTGAGATGTAAAGTCGCGTAATAGACGACTTGAGGTGCATGCCTTTTGCGACCTGATATTGAGGAATCTGAGCTCGCGCTTCGTCCATGCAACCACTCCAATTGAATAGAGTACTACCGGGACCAGATAAGACTTTTTATTTCTGCATCAGACGGCATTCTTAATAGATGTTACGTCCTGGATGCGGCTTTGTGGCACGACCAGGTGTGTATAGGTCTCTCCAGCGCCAATGGGCCGTATAGCGCTTCTATCGACGCGATCAGAGTATTCAAGAATGCCATTAGGTTTTTCGTGCATCAAACTATCCTTGAAACATTTTTCAACCCGAGCTCCACTTTAGTCTTTCGAGAGTACTCTTTGACAATCCCTGGAGCTAGATCTGGTTGCTCTTTATTTTCAGCAGGAGTACCTTTGGGAATGGCGAAGTGGGAGAGATAGTGGCAATAATGTGGACCTTTGCGCTTTCCAATAGACAGGTGATAAGTCTGTGGGAGGTTGAATTAAAAGATTTCCGATAGTCAATGCAGGCAATTGATAGGTAGCGCTGGTAGGATGCTGCATCTCTGCAGACATATCTATCGATGAGCAGGTTATCCCGAAATTCTGCCACACCTCTCTTCAAGCCGCGTTGTTCGTACATCCCTCGTCACACAGGTCCGACTTTTCACGCAATCCTATCATTCAGGATAGCTGTGAAGAGCTTATATGGCGTGTTCGCAAAATTTATTAGCCTGTAATTCTTAGGATCAGACAAGTTGCCCATCTCCAGGAGGAGCACTGTGCGTCCATCCACAAACCAATGCGGAATAGGCTTTTTTGACATTGAATGTGTTAAAAATGTGAACCGAAAGCTCGTGGGTTGAAGGAAACTTTTTCCAGCAGGAGGTCTCGACACCATCTGGTCCTGGAGCGGAATAGTTCTTCATGCTTATCACGAGGACAATTACTTGCACCGAATATTTTGGGTACAGTCGTCGCAGCTCTCCTTTAAGGTCTTGATACCTCTCCTATTTTTCTTTCTCCTTTGCAGTGATGTTGTATTCGGACGGAGCCGAGAATTCGATCACGAATATAGTTCGTTTCTCAAAGTCTTGGAGAACAATGTCAGCCCTTGAGTGCGCAATGGAGACTGCTGCTTGAAAATCGTAGTTCCAGAAAATTTGGCACTTCTCGTTTTGGACAATTGACTTTATCTCCCATGGAACGATCAGCAGGGCAGGGTCACGATCAACACCGTGAGAGCGACAAAGGTGGTAATAAAGCACTCTTAGGGACGCATTATGTCTATAGATATACGTCTCAATGCGTCGGATAACAGTCGTATTTTGTCAACAATATGCTACTTGATTATCAGCAGCTATGTCTTACCCATCCAATCTTCTTGTTCAGTTGATGTAAGCTCTTTTTGGTCTTTTGATCCAGGTCGGTTTTAGCCTTCGATTCGAATTATCCGAAGCTCACTAAGCACCATATACTGAGCAATTGATGGCCCAGAGGTCTGACTCTCGCGAGATATCTCCACGAAGGGAGGCATCCATTCCAGCCAGATATTCGGGCTTAGGAGAAACTTGCATGTTAATGTTCCTCCTTGTACTGAAATCGCGATCATCTCTCAGAAGGTGCCTGCTTTCTACGTTTGGTCTTAATGTCGCTTCCTCATCCTCGTCTGCAGCTTGATCAAGCAGCGGTTGGCCAAAATTGTTTCTTAATTTCAGGTTTTGTATATTTTTCTTAAAAATAAATGAGGAAGTTAGTATCCGTAATGTAATTTGGTGAATAAAATTATATTTTTTCTTTTTATAAATAGAAGTACATATTTTTTTCGGAATTATTACATAACTTTGACAGTAGCATTATTTTTCTAGATTCATAGATGGGCATGTGAACATTTTCCGTACAGATCGTTCTCGAACCTTTCCAAGTGATGCCCCGCAAAATAATTTTTGACTCGAATCATGCAGTATTCTACTTGAAATAACTAGTGCAAACATTTCCGTTTGGCGTTTTTAGAAAAACATGGATTTTATCATTGTGACGTGGAAGAAATAGACGATATTTATTTCGATCAAAATTTTTAAGTGGTGCTGCAACGGAATGAGAACCATCTGACAAATATATAATAATTCTTATTGGTTTGAGAACAGTGTTAAAACGGTTAGGGCATCTCGTCATTTGAAGTTCTGTTATCCAACCATATCCATTCGGCATTAGTATATAAACGATGATTTTATCAACTTCTTCCATATAAATCCAACGAGGAGGTTCTCCTCTTCCGTAAGGCATGAGACTTCCAGAAAACTTAGACTGATATGAACCTTCCAAAACAACGACGTTTTCTGGATGAATTTCAAAAGTACGAGCAGGTCGAGGTTGAATACGTTGTTGGCTTGATAGAGAAACATTATTGTTGTTGCTGTCTTCACTAGATCCCTCAGCACCTAAGTTAAAAAACAAGTTGTTTATTTCTAAATCAGGTAACGCTAATGGATATAAGCACATGAACGTTGATTTGTGTGCTATCCGGCACCTTGAGGGACCGGAAATATTAATGATACGAGAAAATTACTTCACTTCAAAATAATCGTGCAGTAACACTTGATACTGTGATATGATTACTCATTTCAATTGAGAACACTTTGTGGTAGCGTGTGAACTTCTATTTTTGAATCTACGATTATCCGCGAGCGTTGAAAACCTGAATCAGTAGTAGTATTAATTTGAAAGAACGTGGCACGTTAAACTCGATCTTGAAAAATTGCCATAAATGTCACACACGAAGGTCTAAAGTGAACTGAAAAGAGAAAGCTGGATTCGGTCCAGTCGACCGAGAGAGCGACCACAATAGCACCACCACCGCTTCACACCATTAGGAATAGTAAATATTTCTCAATTTAAAAACTTATTTTATATTTTAACGGAACCAAATTGAATAGGCTTTAAAAAGTATTAACAGTTAGTATAAATTTAAAGGACATTGTTGGGGCTTCAGCCGTGTGCAAAACTACGAATCTTGCCAATGTTCCGTGAACATTGCAGTTTACTTCTTCCGGGCACTCCCGGGTTTTTTTTTCAAGACTTGATTGGCCAAGCAAGTTCGACCAGTCCTCGCGATGGGGCGCTCTGGCCAATCAAGTCTCTAAAAAAAACCCCGGGAGCGCGGAAAGCCAAATCGGATTGTTATTATATCCATTATCCCTATTGATGTTATTGGGGTGTTTCGAGATTTCGATTGCTTCTCTGTTTCCTTGGAAAAATATTGTAGGTTTTTTGATGGCGGTTGTTTTGTCAAATGAAATTCGATATTCTGTTTCGATATGACGTTCGGCTAGAGCTGATTGCGTGTAATATTTTGGCCTGACTTTACTCTCATGTTCCTGCACATGCTGGCTCACCGCTCTCCCGGTTTCTGCAATATAGACTTTGCAGCAAGAACAAAGGATTTTATATATTTCCGGATCACTGAGAGGTGCCTTTTTATCTTTAGGGTTGCTTAGAAGCTGTCCTATATTCGCAGGTGGTTTAAATATAGTTTGGACGCTGTGTTTGTTGAAAATTCTTCCTACTTTTTCTGTGATACCTTCAATGTAGGGTAGGCTAGTGCTCGTATTTCTCTTTCTGTTTTTAGCTGGTTGTTTTGACATATTTTTTGAGTATATTTCTTAATTGCTCCATCAAATTGTTTGTTTCTGTAATCGTTCTGTATTAGGATTTGTTTTACATTTTGTGATTAAACTAGCTGAGCATCATATCGAAACAGGACATAGAATTTTATTTGACAAAACAACTGTCATTATAAAATCCTCAAATATTCTCCCGAGAATACATAGAGACGCAATCGAAATCTCAAAACACCCTGACAACATCAATAGGGACAATGGATATAATACTAATTCGATTTGGATTTCCTTCCACTCGGAGTTTTTTTTCTTTTTAAGACTTGATCGGCGAATCAAGTTCGACCAGTTCCCACGATGAAGTTTTCTGGCCAATCACAGGCATCGTAGAGAATATACATATATAAGAAGAGCATAACCTGAAGAAGTGCACTGCAATGTTCACGAAACGTTGAAAAGATTCGCAGTTTTACACACGATTGAAACCAGAAAAATCTCCTTTATATTCATTATGATGAATTATCTTGAAAGCATCGAATCTGTTAACAGCTATTGTTCTTCAACTCAAGTATTTCTCTAATACAAAAAGATGCTGTTTGTTATAAGGATATTTTTCTGTTGATCTGCATTCAAAACAAAGTTTTTTTGAATGATGTTTCGTTCTAATATAAACATTTTTTAAATGATTTTGATTCCGGTTTGTGTTCCACTCTTTATAACCAATGTAGGTAAAGAAGCCTCGGTGGCTCAGAGGATAGCGCGTCGGACTTCCACGCAGAAGGTTTTTGAGTAATGAACACACACACATACACTTACATAACACACCAGGGCAGTGCTACGAATCTGTGCATCTACCTGATGACCTCAGAGGGATCGTTCCGTACACCCTAGCCTGCTAGGGAGGCTGCCGAATGGCAGAGTGGGTGAGGATCACGATCACTTTGCCTGATCAACAAAGGAGGACCTAGTTTACTGTGCGATAGGTATGCCTGGCACCTGAGAGGTATAATCTCAGAACTTTGATAACAACGAAAAAAACCCACCGAGATCCAAAAACACTCGGCGAAGGATGGCCGGATTCGGAGTACTGTCTTGAGAATAAACACGGGTGTGGCACAATAGGCCTAATAGCTTGAGCGCCAGGGGTTGGGACCTCACAGCCCCCCCCCCCCCGCCTACATTACAACTAACTAACTAACTAACCTATGTAGGTGCAGTTCCAAGAAGTGCTCACCTCTTATTGATTTTAAACTGCGTATTCCTATGTATTTGGACTCGCTGATTATGAAAATGATTGTTAAAATACCCGAAAAATGGATTTGGATTGAGAAAAAAGTCCTCAATAAAAGCTGCAGCTCTTAAAGAGATACGTTTCTTACGTTTTATAAATTTATCGCCTAAATCCGATTTTTTTCAGATGGGTTAATGTTCCCACAAGTGCATTTTGCCAAAACTCCATTAGTTTCAGTATTGCCTACTCACGCAAATCGCTACGGGAAGATTGGTGTTTGGTCTATAGAGTGCATTTTTTGTTTGTATTTCACAGGTTTTTTCGCTCTTTTTTGTAATTGTTGTTTTTTGAACGTAAAAGTAAAAGTTAACGAAAAGAATACGGAAAAATTGTTTGCCCTTGCCGCGATAGAAAATTTTAAGGTCGGTGATCAATTGCGAAAAAGGACCGGCGTTCAGCTTTCTTACAAGACATCACCACAAAAATGTACAGAGATGGTCCGCTAAGTTGTTTTTGATCTCTTGCTATAGCTAAGCGAAGCGACATATTCAACACCAGGATGATTCGATGTTCTGTGTGTGCGCTCCGGGTTCCCAATTTACAAATTCTGTAGTATGATTCACAGTTTTTTTTTTGACATAAAAATGTTTTTTCAAATTTAAGCAGCTGTAGTTTCATCTCTTCTGTTACCAGGTCAAATTTTGAGTCAACAATCTTCGGGATCCCCCTGTGAATCATGCTCAAAATCTATGAGTCCTCTTCCGTACTTTTGACGACCTATTTTATATTCATCGATTTTCACAAATTTCACTCACGCCTCTTATTTTACCTTCGTTCAAACTGTTGTTCAAAAGCAATCATACAAATTTTTGATAAGAGGAGAAGCGATCGCCAATACACTTTCTGGACGCCTGATGACCTAAAATAATACTACTTCCCTGAATAGTTTCTTCGAACGTTAAGTCAACAGAAAAGCTGTATATGTGACGCACCACGAGGAAAAGAAGCTTAGGGTTTGAAAATCGATTCCAAGGTTTTTGATGGTACTGATAGTTTTTGAATCGCTCTTCCATATTAACTGCATCCAAAAATCATAATTCTTGTACCAAGAATTGATATAACTACAACAACACACTGAGAGAAAATTGGAGGCTCGTAAAAAAAAGTTTCAAATCAATGCTCGAGCATCTTTTTGACGTAGGATACGCTAACGCTCAAGAAAATGATACCATAGAAGTTTATAAGCAGTTTGTATTGAAACAAAGATTAAAAAATCGACAATGGTACATGTTCAGAATCGATTATAAAGAAATTATAAAAGAAAGCAAAGTTGCAGAACGAGAAGAGGCAGCGTTGATCAGAAAAGAGCGAAGGAACCTTGAAATTGAACAACTAAGTGAGTAATGTATAAACAAAACTTTTAAATATGCAATACTGATAATACGATAATACTGATTATATTTTGAAATAAAATCCACTCGCAGCAGAAATAAAATTGGATTTTCCATCACCAAAAGCAAAACGGGTAAGGGATGTTTTGAATGCAACTACCGAGGCAATGATGTCCAGGATTTTGTCATCAGAAGTTCATCCATACACGTTTCAAGAGAAAAAGTACGCGAAATTTTAAACTGCAGTCGTGCACTGGGATAGTAAGTTGCTTCCAGCTTCAACAGGAGAGGAGACCGTTGATCGACTTTCTGTGATTTTTTCGAATGGCGATGCTGAAATTCTTGGAGTGCCTGTACTGCAAATTCGGACTGGAATAGAGCAGGCATTTGCTGTTTGTGAACTTCTCGCTAAAGGGGGTCTCCAAGATTGTGTTAAAGCATTAGTTTTCGATACAACAGCATCAAATACTGGAAGTTCTAGAGATAAAAGTAGAGGTAGAGTAGAGGCAAAAGTAGAGGTCTGGAATCAATGCCAGTAATTTCCGATCAGGGACTGAAAACGAAAAGGTCAAAGGACACTTTAATCAGGGCGATGTATCTCAAATCCTTGATTTTGTTAACAATACTTGAAAGGAACAGCAGCCTAGAGAGGATTATAAGGAATTTTAGGAATTAGTAATAATTTTCCTTGGCGAAGAACCCCCTTGGGGACTATTCTTCCGTATTCCGCGGGTCATCTATCATGCAGGGTGGATGGCAAAAATTATTAATTGCTTTTTATCTTTATCTTCCGTCATAGAGTGGTATTATCTCTAGGAGAAGCGAATGCGATCTGTGATATTTGTATTTTTATTGTGAGTGTGTACGTCGAAGCATGGTTTCGTCCGTCTCCTGCTACTCTAGCACAATGTCTGGAATTCATGGCTCAACCAAAAAAGGAATTATATCAAGCTGTAGATCCCGGTATCTCACATTTTGCATTAGAAAAACTGATGAATCATTTATGGTATTGATACTCTGAAACTGTCGAACTAGCTTCCTTTGATCCGAAATTGTCACCCTTTCGATCAGCCTGATTTAGCTCAAATTTTACACGAAACGTTTCTACATAAAGTGGAACAAAACTGGGGGGTAGCGTGAAGAAAATTCAATCTTGGACAATAAGATTCACCCTAATACAGGCTGCTTTTGAAGTATAAGATCTCTCAAACCAATTATTTGCCGCTACAATACTATTGTGATAAAGAATAATCCAAATAGTATCAATTAGGCGACAGAACCTAATTGGTGACATCACCTATTTAGCGACCTAATTAGCCCCTAAGCACGACAAAGTTGTTATAGCTGATCGATGCTTCATTTTCCGACTCTATAGTTTCCATTCAAGAGAACCTGATTGAGGTGAATTGGGAGAATCAATATTTTTGAATCCGCACGAATTCCGCTTTCTGATTCGTTTGAATGAATTGAGCCAGCCGAAATTGAGTGCGTTTCAAATCGTTCCAATTCGTGGTCCAGGTCATTCCGAAAAAAATTAATGAACATTGCATGCCTCGAGAATCGAACCGGCGAACCCAAGTGTTTAAGTCCGGAGGACGACCACTGAGCTACGGGACTCATTGATATTTATTTACAACGGATCCCTTATGCCCAGCGCGTTGGTTATAGCTTACAAATCCGATTGAATAGACCAGCCTACAACTGTATTCGCGCTGACAAATTCAGGCGAATTGGAACTTGACATTAAATTTCGCGAATTAAAATGAATTGGCTGACACTGAAATTAATTCGTGTTGACACATTCAAATGAATTAGGTCCCCTTAAAATTGTTCACCAAATTCGGACGAGTAGCAGATTCGAAGATTAAATTACTTATTTCCGAATTTGCAAAAATTCACAACTTGCTCCAATTTGAGATTGTCGCAAAACGAGATTCTCGGAGCCTCTAGCAGATTCGTCTCGATTCGCCTCAATTAGTGTCTTTTCACTAGGTCACTATGATTAATTCTCACATAAACTTTAATTTCTTTAAAACCGTCATTCCGTCGTTCTTAAAATGTTTCAATTCATCCCAGTAATTGTTCCTCGATTTGATATTATGTGAAGAGTAAATTTCACTATGAGTTGATGCAATATTTAACTTTTTGACAGTTCTTTATTATTAGAGAAATATGACTGTCATGAACTCAAGTCTTGCCGTGTCTTCTGCTCCGATTGTCTATCGAAACAATAGGAAAGACGGCCAATCGGAAGTCAGGAATCCTTTCCCAGGCCGCAATTGGCCATTTGAATGACGCGCGTTAATTTGAAATTTTAGTAAATTACCGTATTGCTTTATCATTCTTTACCATTAAAAAGAAAATCAAAAATACACAAAAACTTCTGTTTTCACGTAATCTAGCAAAAAACGAATTAAAAAAGGTTTAAAAAAAAGAATTCAATTTTTTCATTCCAAAAATTTGTGCTTGGTAACTGACTAATTTATTTATCTTTTCACGGCTTATTATTCTCAATGTTTTTTCACACTGAATTCACTTCTTTGATGGTATCGTCTTCATAAATTGTTTATTAATGACCCGCATAGCTTTTGTTTCAATCATGGAAAATATTTGCAGAAATTCTATCAACAAAATAAGATTCCACAAAATATTTCCTTGATCTTTAAGTCCTCCAGTCTTAATCCGTAAATTCAAAAATTACAAATTTCATACAGTTTTCAATGCTTAGCCAATTTCAAAATAATTGCGTTTGGAATTGAAAAATTTTGACTTCGTAATTAGTCAGTTTCAAATTTATGAATTTATTTAATTGTTTAGTTTTAAATTGAGTTATTTATATTATGAAAATGATTTTTCAACAATTTAGTTATCAAAACCGTAACTTTTTCATACACGAGCAGTTTTTAATTGAATAATTCAAGAATATTGCCATCTAAAATTAAAAATGTTTGATTAACCATATTTGAATAACAGGAGTCAATTATGCATGAATCATCTCTTAGGAATCAGCAAATAAAAAGCTGTAAAAATGTATAGAGACAGCTAAGATCTCCAGATACATACAGAAAAATTGGCATGCCAGAAAATATTGATTTTACGAAAATAAAAATGATCTTAAACATATTTTTCTAACGCAGAAAACTCAGCTCTGCTTTCAATTTTCAAATTTTCCTTTCTCTTGACTCATCCCAGGGTACCTGTTGAAAATTTTAATTTCCATTCTACAATTTTAATTTAAAAGTTTTTAATGCGTAATTCTAAAATAGTATAATTTTCGAGGCCTCAAGTTTAAAATCATTCAGTATAGAGAACTTCAATTCGAAAATATTTGTTTGTAGGTTTTTTAATTTCTACTCGTTTCATCCGGCACAACATATATTTAGAAATGCAAAGTCCCTAATACTTTTTAGAAGTTATTATATTTTCACATTTTGTCAGTTCGAATTTGTAATGATTTTGAATTTTTTATCTTGAAATCGTGAAACCATTTAGAATAAAATGTTTTAATATTAGAAAGCTTTGGAAAAAAATGAACGAATTTTACGTTATTTTCACTTGAAAAAAGAGTTGCCTTCTCAATCATGGGTCAAAAGTAGGTCAGGAATCTTCAAATCTCTGCGAGGAATATGAATTGAAGGAATCCTGAAATTCCTTGAATTCTGAGAATTAAAAAAGTTCAGTGAATTTAAGTAATCGGAAAAATCCCAGGAATTCAATGAATTTTTTGACTTCCTTGAATTTTCAGGATTTCTCGGATTTCCACAATTTCTTAAATTCACAGAATTTAAGGAATTTTCTGAATTATTCGAATTTTCAAAATTCCTTGAATTCCATGAAAGCCTTGCTTTCCACGAATTCCTTTAATTCCTCGAGTTCCCCATATTTTCCTTATTTCTTAAATTTCCTGTATGCCTTGACTTCCCTGAATTCAAGGCATTCAAGGAATTCGAGGAATTCTAGAAATTCAGGGAATTCATGCAATTCGGGAAATTCAGAGACTTCAGAGAAATCAGAGTATTCAAGGTATACAGAGAATTTAGGGAACTACGAGAGTTCAAAGAATTCTGGGAATATAAGAAACTTAGAAAATTGGAGGAATGCAAGGAATTTTCAGAATTCCTGGAATTCGATGAATTCTTTGATTTCCATGAGTTCCTTGCATTTTCTGAATTTTCTGAATTCCTTCAATTCCCTGAGTTCCTTGAATTCACCTTATTCCTTCAATTTCCTGAATGCCTTGAATTCTCCTAATACCTCAAGTTCCTTGAATTCCCTGAATTTCTTAAATTCAAAGAATTTTTGGAATTCAATTAATTCTATAATTACTTAAGTTCTCTGACTTCTTCGAATTTTTAGAATTCCTCGAATCTCGAAATTTCTTATATTTCCAGGATTCCTTGAACTCTAAAAACTCCTTCAACCCACTGAATTCAAGAAATTTTCTAAATTATTTTAATTTTCGAAATTCCTTGAATTTCCTGAATGCCTTAAGTTCCCTAAATTCCCTAAATTCCTTGAATTTCTTGAATTCCATGATTTTCATGAATTGAATTCTCTAAATTTCTTGTATTCCCTGAATTTCGTGAATTTCTGAAAATGTGAAATTCCTCGAATTTCGTACATTTCTAGAATTCCTTTAATTTTCAGAGTTCCACGAATTCTCGAAATTCTTCGAATTCACAGAATTCAGGCAATTTTATGAATTCATTGAATTTCATGAATTCCTTAATTTCCAACGACTACCTCGAATTTTCAGAATTCATACTTTCATAATTTTCTTGAATTCCCTGAATTCCTTGAATTTCTTGAATTTCCTTAAGGACTTGAGCTCCCTGAATTCCCTAAATTCATATAATTACTTCAATTCGCTGCCTTCTTTGAATTCCTAGAATTCCATGAATTCTTTGATTCCCATAAATTCCTTGGATTTTCTGAATTCCTTGAATTCCCCGAGTTCCTTGAATTCCTCTAATTCCTTGAATTTCCTGATTGCCTTGAATTTGCTTAAAACTTTCAGTCCCTTGAATTCTTCGAATTCTCTGAATTCCCTGAATTCAAAGAATTTTTGGAATTTATCGAATTTTCATAATTACTTAAGTTTTCTAAATTCTCATAATTACTTAAATTCTCTGACTTCTTTGTATTCTTAAAATTCGTAGAATCTTGGAATTCCTCAAATTTTCAGGATTCCTTGAATTTTCCAAATTCCCTCAATTTATTGAATTCAAAGAATTTTCTGAATTTCTTCAATTTTCGAAATTCCTCAAATTCCCGGAATTCCATAAATTCCTTGATTTTCTTAAACTCCTTGAATTCCCTAAATTCACTAAATTCCCTGAAATCCCTGAATGCCTTGAGTTCCCTCAATTCGTTGAATTTCATGAATTCCATGAATTCCTTGAATTCCCTGAATTCCTTAAATGGCCTAAATTCAGGAAATTCCCTGAATTCCTTGAATTCCCTGCATTCCTTTAATTTATTAAAATGTGAAATTCCTTGAATTCCCTGAATTTCTGCAATTCCTTGAATTTTCAGAATTCCTCGAATTCTCAAAATTCCTCTAATCTCTTGAATTTCATGAATTCCTTGACTTCCACGACTTTCTTGAATTTTCCGAATTCACTTAATTTCCTCAATTCCTTAAATCCCCTGAATTTCTTGAATTTCCTGAATGCCTTAAATTTGCCTTGAGTTCCCTAAATTCCTTGAATTCCCTGAATTCAAAGAATTTTCGCAATTACTTAAGTTCTCTGAATTTACATCATTACTTATATTCTTTGACTCCCTTGGATTCTTAAAATTCCTTAAATTATCCAAATTTTCTGAATTCCTTGAATTCCCTGAATGCCTTGAAATCCCTGAATTCCCAGAATTCCCTGAATTCCTCGAATTCTTTTAATTCCATGAATTCCTTGATTTCCATGAATTCCATCAATTCCTTAACTTCCTCAAATTCCTTGAATTCCCTTAGCTACCTGAATTCCCTAAACTCCCTGAATTTCTGGAATTCCACAAATTCCTTGTATTTTTTTAATTTTCTAAATGCCTTGAATTCACACATAATAAAACTTCTTCTGTCATTTGTTTTTTAGAATTTGAAATCATTTCTTTCATCATCATTTCCCTCATAAATATGTTCTTTTTGGGAGGATATAAGACGAAACTATTTTACCATTTCGAGAAAAAAGTCATTTTCGCGAAGTTGTAAGAAGCTTCAAGAAATAATCCACATTTTTTATTACCATCTTCAAAAAGATACAAAATATCATCAAAAAAAAAGTCCCATTGACCAGAAAAACAGTTTGGCTCACATGAAGCTCACGAAATTTCTTTTTCATTCGGCTACCAATTCAGCAAAAAACTGTGCGAAAAAAAATCTTGGGGTATTTTGGGGAATCATTACCGACAGACGAACCCAGCTACCTGAGCTCGAATCGGATCCTTTTTATTGTAAAAATATACCGGAAATTCTCTGTGACAGAGAAATAGTAAGAGAAAGCTTCTTAATGCCCACATTCTGACCGCATGGAATCTAAAAGTGTGGTGTAATATCAAATAATACTTTAAAGTTAGATATAATTTGGTCATCGGAGCGTGCGATGGTATGGTGGTCGTGCGGTAGGTGTGGGTGGTGTAATGGTCGTGCGTTTTGCGATTGTAGTGTGATGGTATTGCAGCGGATGACGGTATTTTTCACCGTGCGCAAGCCAATCGTGGTGTAATGGTCGTGCGGTAGCCAATATGGTCAATTACACTGACTGCGTGATTTGAAATAGATTCAGTCTAATATTCCTTATGAATATAAATACTATATTTCATTATACTTACATTTAAAATCAAGGAAAGCCACTAACATAACAAGTAAAATACCAACGTCGATCGTCATTTGTTCCAGATAAAGACTACATAAAGTGATATTTGAAGAATTTTGTAAACGAGACCTGATAAACTTTCGGAATGTATTCCCTGATATATATACCAATAACCCTTATCTGATGAATAAGATATTATCATTCTGCGATATAAAGATTTCATCATTTCTCTGAATTTTATACATTTATTATCGTAGATAATTGCAAAAATTCACAATGTTCACACCATTTTTATTCAAAAGTTTGAGTGAGAAATGTGAGAAATAATAGCTGTACATCAATTATAAATAAATTAAGGACATTCTTCAATGAAAGTGAATACTGACTTTCTATAAAAAATTTCCAGATGAGTTTAAATCGGTTTGATTTAAAGAGAATAAGAAACGATAAAAGATCTTTGATAATTAGGAAGAAATTAGAAAGCCATTTTCCATCCGAAATTTGCAGGGCTACTTGAAATATCCACTGTAACAAATTCCATTTGGCATCGTTAAAAAAGCATGAGTTTTGTCATTAAAACGTGGAAGAAATAGACAAAATCGAGTCCTATTAAAAACTATAGGTATTGCACGGAAACAACTTCCATTTGGTAAATTTAAAGTAATAAGTCTTGGTTCCCGAGAACTATCATGCAGTGTAGGTCCTCTAATCAGTTCAAGTCTATCAGTAGCCCAACCATATCCATCTGGCGTTCGTACATAAATTACGATTCTATCATATTGTGGGCTATAAATCCAGGAAGGTTCTAATTTTCCGTACGGCTTTAGGCTTCCAAAAAACTCAGATTCATCCCAAAGATCCAAAGTAACGAAACTTCCTTCGTTGATCTCAATAGGAGTAGCAGGTTCAGCCGGCTTTCTATATGGATGACTAGGTTTGCGACGTGGCGGTTGAACTTTATGTTTATTAATGTTACTACCTTGTCCGGATCCCTCTGCACCTAAGTTTGGAAACAGAAAATACCAATTTTAACCTCTCAACAATGAGAACGCTCGCTATTTCGTATTTGTTCTCTTTAAGAACGATTACTAGGATAAGATTCAAACCATTTCACAACATTATTTAAAAGGTAAAGCGATTTGAGCCTAGTCAATAGTAGATTATGATTAACTATAGCAAACGCCTTGGAAAAGTAAAAAAGGACAACAATCATTATTTCCCCTCTATTGATTGTCAGTTTTAGGTCTAAAGTTCTCTTGAATGAACCTTTAGGTGTGTCCCGAAACCCAGTTTGCATTGAATCCATTACATTATTAGATGCAAGATGTGCCGTAAGTTGCTGACGAACAATGAGTTCGAGAGGTTTAGATAAGGCACCGTGTTGAGTGGTCCTGTTAAGTGATGTTAATGTCTCACGAAGGTTAATCAAACGCTTCTCATTGTCAGTCCATCCCATGTTAGAAGTAGAATAGTTTCTCTCAACCTTACGTCCCTCAATAAGTTTATCCTGTGTCTGTATAATTCAGCTACAATAATCAGGGAGAGGTCTGGAGTTATTTAATTATGATATTTACTATAAGGATGTCATCCTTACGAAGAGTAATTTCAAGATCCCTTGCGACTGATTTCATGGTGGTGACGAGGTCCTCAATAGGCTTCATGAGGAGGCTTTGAATCTTCAGCATGGTATGCAGAGCCGATTGCTCGTTGACATTCAGCGCGTGCTCAAGAGTAAACACTTTGGCTTCCAAGTTTTTTGCTTGCTTCTTGCCTAGATCAATTTCCTGCTTTTGCACTTCGGAGCCAGCTTTCAATGAGTCGATATGCTTAATGTTGTTTTTGATTTCAGATTTGATTTCCAAAAGGGTGGAATTTACTTGGTTATTAAATTCTTCTTTTCGGGTTTCGAATTCGCTAAATCTTGTCCAAATCTCGCGCGACTACGGAAGCACTTTGCTTTGGCACTCAAAATCCACTTAGCACAAGAGTTTAGTGAGACCAGGGGGTAGAGTGCACTTGAATGAGCAATAACTACCGCAAAGATGGCACTAGTGGATTTATACGTATATACGTTGCAAACATAATCTACCTGGCTTTTTCCAAGTATTCCAAATGATTCTTATGAGATTCTCAAATTAGCACAGGTCACATGAAGTAGATTGATACACTTCACACAAAGAAGAACTTCCAATCCCCCTCTGGATATCTCTACATCATACATAAGACACCAAACCATTGTTTTGTAGAAAAGAAGACCGTTATCGTTACGTATGTATAAACAAAAGTGCATAAGGGAGCAACAATTAAATGAGTTGGAACAAAGTTACAATGCTCTATCAAGCAAGCCAGGGGCAATTTTACGATATGAAAATGTATGTGAACATAGAAAATTGAAGAGAAGCCAAATGACACGACCGTACCCAATGAGTGTTGTTGTCTCCAGCAAACTGTCAAACCTTAGACTTCATCAAGTCAAATTTTTGGTAAAAGAGCAAATAATGAAAAGAGACGTCGACCCTCGTTGCTGTTCCTCTGCTTCATGCTGCGGACTCGTGATGACACGGTCCTGTTATGGACACAAGGAGATCCGATCTTGATAAGGGTCCAAAGCGTCTGATCTCCATCTGTTGTTTCGTGTTGTTGAGTTCTTCTTTTGATCCCTTCCTTCGAGTGACGTACAATGACACCATACAAATGGCTTTTGCAGTTTCCACGGACGAGTGCAGGTCTTGATGATACCACAACACCCTCGGTTTGGGATCAAGGATGAGCAGAGTGACATCATACCGGCCTGGAACGCAGTCGATTCCTGAACGACCTCGACTACCTTTTCGGTGGCATGTGTCCTACCATTCGTCACTCACATACCCTCCATAAGAGCGGGGTAGGGGGTCTTCTTGGACTCAGACGCTTGCATCTTCTGGATTTCTCACGATGATGAGACTCGAAGGAAGCACCCGAGATGAGGAGAAAGTTTAACGCATAACATTAACCTCTGCGAGCCCAAAGCATTAACCTCTTGAGAGCCCCTTCAGATCTGATTCCAAACTGCTGCGGCCGGTCGTGAAAGAATTTGATTTGATTGGTCCTTGGAGAATCATTTCCTGGTCCTGGGTTGAACTTGTGGGAGGTAGCGTGCTAGCAATCCCAATGTGACTGAACTAAGCCGAATCGCAAACTGAGCTTTCCAAAGTCGCGACGCTGTGACGATCAGTCAAGTATAAGTGTGCAGACTCTCGAGAGAAACCGGTGTCTGGCCATAGCGGCGTGTGGTGCACTGGGGTGGTTCTGCGAGCGCTCAGTGGTGCGAGCGGCTTTGGTCAGGCTTGGCGGGACCGGGGCAGTAGTCGAGAGAGTACCATTGAATAGAACTAATAGTCTGCCAGTATTACAGAAGTAGAACTCACAGGATAAATTATTATCCAACATTTTGATTATTTCCTTTAACAAATAATATAATAGGCAGGCGCCATTATTCCCTAGGGTCTTTTCCTTGCTCACTTGTTGAAGGAAAGAGAGTAGTGTGATGTTGGTTATGCAAGAATAATTATAACCATCTATTTATATCGTTTTTTCTCTGAGTAAGTGAGGAAAAGGAAGAGAGGAAGACATATCTTTGTTGGACAACAATATCCTGAAGAATATAAAAAAGTTTCAATATGATTATTCATGAATGCTTCCTCTTTGAGAAAGCAAATACTTTTTCTATTCAATCATAATAAAGAAGCAGACTGCTGATAAAATGAGTACCATAAAATTTTAGATTCAATAGAAGAAAGGCCGTGGCTGGTCATCCCGAAAAATTGGGGGAGTTGGAAAAGGGGATGCACTAATCGTTCCAAATTTTCAGGACGACTAGCCAAGATCATGAAAAATACTTCACTGTCCCTCACGAATTTCGGGACGACGAAACACTCCGTAAGAGAAAACACACGAGATCGAGTTCACATCTAGTTTTCTTATATTGTTTTCAAAATTAAACAAAATAACGAAGTACCTATATGTAAAATAGAATAAAAAAATTTATTAACGTTTCTTCTACTGAAATACTCATGAATGTGAAAAAATATGTTGATTCAGGAGTGTTGCTGTAAGTATTACATAATTACCAAATTGATATATGCAGTACAGATTGTTTCCGAATGTCTTCGAGATATGTATATGAAGCTTTCCATTCCTCTTAGAAAGTGTAAACGGAAAATGTAACCAATAATAGCTAGCAGATCAATTGCAAATAAAAAAAAACATTTTTCCATGAAACTGGATATTGATCCTGTATTCTAAATTTTTGAATGAGATCGGATGCAGATCTCGGAGTAAGTTGAAGAGAACCAGAAGTGTTTAGAAAGGATGAGAATAATTTTGTAACAACAATTTGTATCACTATTTAAAATACCCACTGTAGCTAATGTCATTTGACATCATCAAGAGAACGTGGGTTTTATCATAAAAACGTGGAAGGAATAGACGAAACTGATTCCGATTGAAAACTTTAACGAATGCAATGAAGCGAGTGCCATTTGCTGAATCTAAACCAATTCTTAACGGTAGCGGATCAGTAATAGGACGAATAGCGGGTGTATTCAATTCGAGTTATTCTGTAGTCATCCAGGGAAGTTCTAGTAGTACGTAACGCTTCAGACTGCCACTAAAAATGATGAGTAATTTATCGCAATGAGATTAGCAGCCGATTTACTATATAGATTGATGAACGATTATTTTTCAGCCTGCTGGCCTTAAAAAATTGACTTGCTTACACTTCCATTTTTACAGATTTTTCTTAAAACTAACCCTTAAAAACTAACATCCATCCATTCCTTATCTCTAAGCCGCACGCTCTTATTGCCTTGCCTTCCTCGCTTCGCCTCGCCTCGCTCGCATGTCCCTACTTTTTTCGCATTGCATCGCTTGTCAACCTCTGTCTTCGTTCGAATGCCTATTACTTATCAACTATTTAGAATATTTACATCTTACTTATATCTACTTTCTCTCCTATTTACAATCTTTCCATCTCCATTCCTTTCCATCCTTCCTTCTCTTCATCTTCATCTTACCCAGCACTCCCTTCACTCATGCTACTGCCCTTTTTCCCCCTTTTCATGCAACCATACCTCCATGCTTATCTCACTTCTTTCCACCTCCACGCACTCCTCCAACCAGTGCTCCACTCTTGCATCCCCCTTTCCACACGCTTCACGCATCCTTTTCTCCCGAGAGAGCCAGAACCTGTTTAAACCATCCATGCACCCACACCGCATTCTCGCTATAAGCTCCTAAATTCCTTTCTCTCCTTTCTCACATAAATATTGCGCTCTTGCCCTTGGCATAAGCCACACATAGTTCCCGTTAAACCTTGACTCTCTTATTCTCTATCCCCCTTCTGTCTTCTCCCTCTCCATGCCGTTTTGCTTAACCAAGTCATAAATCTTCCTTCCTTCCTCGTGCATCCTTCTCACTTCATTCATCTGCAATCCATTCATTCTCAAATACCTTTCCCTCTCAGTCTCCATCTTCCCACCCCCTCTCCTGCTCTCCTTCTCCCACCAACACTGCCTAACCAGCCTAATTCCCCCCTCTTCCAAAAATTTCTCCTCATATTTACACGCCCTGCTCCCTGCTAGAATCCCTACACTCGTTCTCCCCGTCTCCCGCCTGACAATATACTTAGGCGTGTTCCTTGCCAACCCCCGGGTCCACTTTACATACCTCTCCTGCGTTCTATTAACTTCTTCACTTTCTTCCCACCTTCACACACGTACCTTTCCTAGCTGCTCCTGATACTTCTCTATCGCCTCCCTCGTCCAGGTCACCCTCTCCTCTACTTACATATGTGTACTCTCCCTCTTCGTCCCCAGTTGCCATACCATTTGCCACCGCCCAGCCTTTATCCTTCATCCAGTCCCTGCGAATCTCCCCCTCCTTATTTATTATCTTATCCTTCGGTATCCTTTCGAAGCTCTCCCCTTCCCTGTAAAGTCCCCCTTCGCTCCCCATCCTCGCGTTAAATTCCCCACCCAGTGCCACCATACCCTCCTCTCTTTCGCCCAGCAGGTCTTCCATCCTTTCTTTAATTCTTTCCATCCCATCCTTATTGTACACTATCACAAACTTACACGCTCTCCCTCCTATTTTTACTTCCCTCATTTGCACTCCCTCCCTCTCTTTCTCTCCATGAACTTCTTCCTCTAATCCATCTCCAACCCCCGTTATAATTCCCCCACTAGCCCTTCCTTTTTTCTTCACTCTGACCGCCTCCTGGAGTCTTCACCTATACCCCCTTGGCAGCTTTGGCTCTATTCTATCCCATTCCTTTCTTTCTACCAACGTCTCTACCAGTCCCACAACATCAAATTCCTGGATATACCGCCAGAACTCCTCGTCCTTCTTCTTTACCCTTCCTGCGTTCCAGTACAGCACTTTCACTACTCATCCACCCTGCATTACCCCCACCCCCCTACTTCTTATGAAACAAATCCCCTGCACTTCCTTCAACACCTCTTTCTCCTCGTCCCACCCCCACATCTTCCCGTCTACTCTTATTTTCTGATATCCTACCTTCACCGATCTCCCTCCTCTCCTCTCTCTCCTAGCTCTGTCGTACAGTATTCTATGCACATCCCTCTCCTTTCCGGTCAAATCGTGATCGATGAAAACTCCCTCATCCTGTGTCCTAATCTTATTTCGCATTACCCCCAACTTTTCTTTCCGGCTCTCCAACTCCACAACCACCACTTCCTTCTCCTTCCTCCCCTCCAACTTAATTTTCCCTACCCTGCCTTTAACCCACCCTATGCTCTGTAGCAGCTCTTCCACGCCCTCTCTTTCTTCTCCACTCTTTAGCATCAACCCTCTGATCACGAAATTATTTCTCCTCTCTGCCTTTTCTTTTCTCTCCATTCTCAACACCATTGCCCTCATCCTTTCCCTATCCGCCCTCTCCTCCTTTTCATTCCTACGCTCTCCTACTTTATCTTCTATCATATTCTCTACTCTCTCCCAAATACCTTTAGTCTCACTTCCCCCACTCTCGTCTCCTACTTCAATTTCCGTCCTGCCCTCCACCTTCTCAAGTCTCTTTTTCGTCCTTTCCTTCCACGATCTGATCTCCTCTTCCATCTGCTTTATTTTAACTTCCTTCTCTTTCATTTCCCTCTCTAACCCTTCTACTCTCTCCCTCAGCTCATATACCTCCTTTTCCCATCTCTCATCTCTGATTCTCAAGTCCTCCCTCATGCCTTCCATCTACTCCTTAGTCCCCCTCACTTCCTCCCTCATGCCTTCCATCTGCTCCTTAGTCCCCCTCACGTCCTCTATTAGCCCCCTGATCTCGCCTACCAGCATCCCGAGAGCCTCCTTCTCCGCCATTCCCTCCATTTTGGGAGGGGGGTGACCTAGGTGTTCTAACGCTTTTTTCAAAAGGACTCTCCAATTGAATTTTGTCCGGACTCTCTCGGCTGTCTCTCTTCCTCTTCAAGAGATCCTCCCCGTCACTTGTGCTCGACTCTCTCTCCCTTACCTTCTCGATTCCTTCGTTCCTACCGTTCCGCCTTCTCCCCAACGCGCTACTCGACCCCGAATCCTGCGCTTTTGCCCGTCGTGGCACGTGGAAAATTTCCTCCCCGTCTATTTCACTAGCAGCACTGACAGCACTCTCACTGCTTCCCTCCCGCTCTGCAGCCGGTAACTGAGACCTCTCCATGCAGTACCCACCGCAGCCAACAGATTTCTCTGAAGACTAGCCGCCAAATTTTCCCTTTATTTCCCTTCTTTTTTTTCTTTTCTATTCCTCATAGCCCCTGCAGACACCCCTCTCTCTGCCTTAACATCCCCGAACTCTGATAGAACCACCCTTGACCCCTCAAAGGCCCAAGACTCCCGACCGCAAACTCCTCCGACTCCTTCCCACCCTAACCTCACTTTCTCTACCTACCTAAATCCCACCTCACTCCTACGCCAAAAAACACTTTTTATCTCCCCAATTCACCCCACACAACTCTACTCACCTCCTGGGCTTCCAACCTCACACTCCACTCACACCTTCCACACAAATTCCGTAAAATCCTCTCACCACCTGTCACCAAACACTTTCTCACTTCCGCCACCAACATGCATGTTATGCTTTAATTCTATATGTATTAATGTTACTACCTTGTCCAGATGCCTCCGTTTCTTTACGTTACTTCATGGAACTTTGTAGTAGTTACATCCAATATCATGATAACTAATCCGGAGAGATTTTTTATTGTAATGTATCTAACAATAGAACAATTTTCCTTCATGAAAATTTTGCTTTATATTAGGCACTCCTTTTGCGATTTATTTTCGCCAAATAATAACTCAAAATCGGCGGTTTTTGAAACGCATCGTTCCTCGCGCAAGGTTTTTCCTGCAAATTTTCTTGTATGCGCTTGTTTTATAATGCAATAGAGCTTGTTAAATAGCTCGAAAGTAATTTTCTGTTTTTGTTTTGAGTCAAATGTGTTAATGTTGAACAATTTTTTTGTCTTCTGAAGAATTCTGGTTTTGGCAGTTGCGCCCGTATGCCCCAGAGTCCTTCATATAATACTATATTACACTTACAATTAAAGTCAAGCAAAGCCACCAATGTAAGGAGCAAAATACCAATGAACATCTTCACTTCTTCTAGGTAGAAACGAAGACAACCAACTGTAAGCTAAATTTTAAAGAATTTCTTGAACAAGGACTGATAAATTTGCAGAATATCTTTTCTGCTATGTATATTAATAACCACTATCCGATTACTCAGTCTTATCTATTTTACGATATGAAGACTTTATCATTTTCAATATTTTCGAGATTTATTTGCCATAGCAAGATACGAAAAATTATAAGCAAATTGAATTTCTGTCCCATGTATGTTGACAAATTTACGTAAAGGAGATTCATAATCCCGGCAGAATTTTGAAAATAATCAACAAATTTCACACATAATTATCAAGTTTCAATAATTTTATTCAAGGATTTGTATTACACAAGCGACGTCGCTGTTCTTGGATTAATAAACATTGTAATTCAAAAGTAGCTTCCAATTTGCATTCATATCAAAGTTTCATTGCAATCACCAAATCTTTTGAAACTTGTCCGCTAAAAGAATTTTTTTGATACAGAAGAGGAATTCAAAGAAATGGATGAAATAGAAAATACATCATACAACTAAAGTGAGCTTGATGGGCCTGCAAGCAAGGGTTTTATAGGCTAATTATATATTATCTAGAATATGAATTCATAATTTGGCATGCTGAAATAACTTTTACTTTCTGCCTTTGTTAGTTTCATTTTATTGTTGAAAAAAATTTCGTAACTAATAAGAAGAACCTATTGGAACCTATTTGAAATTAAATAAAATAAAATGAAGCAAATCCTTTTGCAATTATGTTTTTATTGCACCCTCCCTTTACAAACAATACCGCATCCATCAAATACTGCTCTTATTTGGGATCATTAATGAATTTTCAAATAAACATTTTTTCATAACATCTAGAGATTTTTTGGTACTCTGCTAGAATTTTTGAAAATATTGATACTGATGCTTATTCACTATACACAATTTTCGGATTGAATGGATGCAGATCTCGAAAAGGGTTGGATGTAGAAGCAAATCGAAAATTTCTGAATGAATTTTGTACCGTAACCTGGGGCTAAGCGGCGCACACTGATTCTGTATCAAAAACTCGATAATTCGTCTCCTAGAATTTCTACTTGACAAGTAACAATTGTTAGTTGCAGGCCTTTATATTTATTACCCAGAAGAAGCAAATATTGCATAAGAAATTGCAGAATCATTAGCCCCAGTTGATGAAAATCGAAATTTTCATTCGACCTTGAAATATCCTTTGTAGGAAATGCCGTCTGGCGTTGTCATAAATGCAAAGTTTTGTGCATCATAACGTGGAAGAAATAAACGAAAATTATTCCGATCAAATTTTTTAAGGTCTGCAAAGTAAGCAGCATTTGGAAAATCCAAATAAATGTGTGATGGAACAAATTTATTCAAATGAATGATAGAGGGTGCAATTTGTGTAAGTGGATCTTTTGTAATCCAACCATATCCACCTGCCAATCGTATATAAATTATGGTTTCACCATAGTGCGCAAAATTAATCCACCTGGGATGTGCTGAGTATCCGTAAGATTTGAGAGATCCAGAAAACTTAGAGCCATCCCTCATTTCTAAATAAACGGGGCATTCTGGATGAATAATCAATGGATGAGCCGGTGGAGCAGGTGGAACATAATGACGTCGCTTTCGTTTTGGGAGTGGAGCATCAGTACTACGACCTTCTTCAGATCTATTCATTCCGTTCACACCTAGTTTTGTGAACACAAAATGTAATGAAATTTAAAAGAAATTATTCACTTACAAAAATCGTACTATCCCCTCCCAAACTCTTCATTTGTATCACTGAAGACTCTGTTACCATTGCCTAGGAATCTATTTCAAAAAATAAAAAAATGTCAGCGTCTAATTGAGTTATGTACAATTGTTTTATAAAAAAAAAACCCAGTAGTTTAAACAATGGCGAGCTTGCGTCGACCAGCAATGGATTTCCGATGCCATAAGCCAACTCAAGCCGAAGGGACTGATCGGATTATTTCTTGCGGTCGAAGTACCCTTTTTTTGACATTGACAGCAGCGCCATCTGCCGCGCGAATATATATCGCGAATTAGTATCTCGAAGTTATTGAAGAGGTTATCATGAAAACGAGCAGTGAATATCAATTCACTTTAAATAAGAATGATATACTATGGTTTCAAATCAATTATTTACTAGAACGTTCCTTCATAATATTTAATTGAAATTCAAATTTCTTGGTGGCGCTGTCGTAGCTATCGATAGACTCTATGATTCGAAAAAGAAAAAAAAGAAGGAGAAGTATTGGATAGACAGAGATAAAGAGAGCATAAAAGACCTGACAATGGAACACAATCGGATCGTCTCTGTCTATCTCACATGGTAGAAAGAGAGGTCCGATCGACTTCAAGCATCGAAGTCCCACTGTAGTGTTTTATAATGTCAAATTGTCAAGTGATAACGTGAGAATGGTGAAAATTGTCTTTTTCGTGGACAGTTAATCTAATATTTATAGAAATGAGTGATTTTCTGTTAAATAACGTAACCGTACGTCTAATTATAAAACTGCATCATCATTATGCGCTATATACGCAAAAGTGCGTGCTTCTCAATTGAAGTGTTGACGTGCGGTTTTTTGGTGGGAATAGTCATGTGTTTTCGGATACTACTATCTTCGAATGGTTTAAGCAAGAGAGAGACAGAGGTGATGCAGTATCTGTATCGATTATTCAAGAGAATGCTTTCCTTCTAAACGAGATGCTCAACGGTCCGCAAAAGTTTTAATTACGTTAGCAGGAAACACATTTATTTCAACTTGTAACAGCAAGCTTTCTTCTCTGTTCCCGTTGAATATTTTGTTTGTCCTTGACTGCGTATTAGAAAAACAATTTTCAAAATAGTTTTTACCACCGAAAACGGTTCAGACGCCCCTGGCTGAGTGCCTGGATTATATGTTATCATCAGTCTTAACATTGACATTAAATCCAGGTTTCATTTTTAGAACTTCACATTTGGATAACGCGCAATATTTCTCATAAATATCAATATTATACTTTAGTGCACTTACATTTGATGGTGATCCAAGATACAAATATCAAGAATAAAATACCCGAGATGATCTTCATTCTTTCAAAATATAGACGGCGTAAATTGGAATGTCTCCACTTCTATATATACTAACTACTATCCAATTTTCCGATGATAAACCTTTATTCAATCTCCGAAATGTAGACGCAAACATTTGTCATATTCGTTAGATTTATTAGCCATAGAATGTTTATAATCTTGGAAGTATTTGAAGTATCCAATCTATACTGATTAACATTACACAAGGTACGTCTCAATTTATTTCAGTGATACTTGATTATAATCAATGGGGAAATTTTTTTATTTTATCCAATAAATTGACATTTTTTATAAATTCAAGTAAATATTTTTATTCGGAAGTATTACATAAGTTCCATACAAAACTTTTTTTCTATTTGATTTAGATATTTTGTAATTCTCTGGTAGAAGTTTCGGAAAGACAATTTCAGACAAACTTGGGCGAATCTTTCTTATTGACCGTTTCCAAACATTTCTAAGATCTGCATTCTGAATTTTCCATTTCATTCGAAATTCTGACAAAAAATGTGACTAATAATATTCAATACATGAATTATAAGTGAATTAGGAACATTCTTCCTTGTGATTGAAAACTGATTCTCTACCCGAAACTTTTTGATGAAATCGGATGCAAATCTTGGAAAGGTTTAAAAAGAATTAGAAACGATTGGAAAGCCTTGGAAATTTTTTCTAGTCAATATTTGTAATAAGCTACTTGAAGTATCCACTGTAAACAACGCCATATGGCATATTTATGAAAACATGGATTTTGTCATCGTGAAGTGGAACAAATAAACGAAATCTATCTCGATTGAAAACCTTAAGTGGTCTTGCAACGGAAGATGAGCCATCTGGTAAATTTATGATAAGTTTTATCGGTTCAGGAGCAACAACATTAGCAAAGCGAGGTGGTTTGGTCAATACCAATTCTTCTGCAATCCACTCATTTCCATTTGGCATTAGTACGAAAACAATTATTTTACCAAGTTCCTTGATGTAAATCCAAGGAGGAAGATTTTCACATCTGTAATGCGTGAGACTTCCAGCAAACTCAGACTTATTTGAAACTTCTAATGTAAACGTGTATCCTGCTTGAATTTCAAAACTGCGAGCCGGTGGACGTTTACGTTTGCGTGTTGGTGGAGCATTATTGTAGTCACTGTTTTCTCCAGATCCCTCCGCGCCTGATTAAAAAAAAAATTATTTTCTCATTCAAAAACGTAACGGTAACGCATTACGATTTACGGGTAACGCTAATGTAAAGTAAGGCACGATCGTTAATTTCTACAAAGATGTTTATATTAATTTTTCTATTCTGCGGTTTTTTATATTACTTCTGTAATACTGCTTTCATCATGATGAAATTTCCGAGCCAAAAAGGTGAATTTTTCTATGAAAGTTTCATTTTTAACAGTTAATACAAAATACAAAATTAAATACAAATTTTCCATGAAATACTTGGACTTTCTGTCAGAAAGTTGAATTTTCAACTTATAAAGGATAAATTTCTATCAAAAAATGAAATATTTAGATTTTCAGATAAAAAATGTAATTTTTAACTAAATACTACAAATTTTCAGCAAACTAGTTAAATTTTCTGCCAAGGAGGTGAATCTTAAAAAATTCATTTTTTTATATAGTAGATCAACTTGCAAACAAGTAGTTGAATTTTCAAATAAAAATATGAATTTTCCACCCAAAAAGTTAATTCTGAACCAAGTAGTCTTATTTTCTACCAAAAAGTCGAATTTCGAAACAGCAAGACGAATCCTTCACAAAATAGATGAATTTTTTACCCGAAAATGTGAATTTTCAACAAAAAAGTTAATTTCCAACCAATTAGTTGAACTTTCAACTAAAATTATGAATTTTCAACCTAAAAAAAATAGTTTTTTTACGAAGAAATATGTACGTGATTTTGAAACTTATTAAGTTATTATTGAACTGCACCCTTGCAGGGCCATCTTTCGCAAAGGATATTGTTACAAAAAATACTTACATCCGACTAATTTGATACTGCGTATTCTCATCTGTTTCGACTTGCTGATTACGAAAATAATATTGAAAATACCAGCTAATTTGATTTTCAAGGCCAAAGCCCCACAAAAAATTAAAATTCATTTTTTCCTGCTTATTTAATTAAGTATTGAAAATTTACAAAAAATCTTGAAATAAAAGTTGTAGATCGTCTAAAAATACACCCTTAATATCATATAGAGTTTTCTGAAAAACCCATTATTTTTTGAGAAAAGAAGGAAACTGTTGGAACAAATTGTAGAATTATTCGGAATAGGGCTTGTGGCGCTCCTGTCCCCCACCAGACGTTGCAAAGAGGATAATATGTGACCTAAATTTTGTCTGTTATCAGTCATGGGGTGCGTTCCCGCCACCCCCACAAAACATTGTGAAGGGGAGGGTATGTGACCTATATCATTTCTGTGACCAATCGCAGGGGTGCCTTCCTACCTTCTACAAGACGTTGGACACAATTAACCTATTTAGGGTCTGTCTTCTGTTTGGTTGTGTCTCTAATTAGGGTTTGTCGCCACTTAGGATGTATTGCTACTTAAGGTCTGTCATCTATTTGAATGTGTCTCTACTTGAGGTCTATGATCGCTTTCGGTGTGCCGCCACTTAGTCTGTCTTCAGTTCGGTTATGTCGTTACTTAAGGTCTGTCGCCAGTTTGGGTGTATCATCAGTTAAGGTGTGTCTTCAATTTGGGAGTGTCGCCGCTTAGGTTCTGTATCCAGTTAGGATGTATTGCTACTTAGGGTCTGTCGTCTGTTTGGTCGTGTCTCAACTCAGGGTCTATGATCGGTTTGGGTGTGCCGCCACTTAGTCTGTCTTCAGTTTGATTTTGTCGTTCCTTAGGATCTGTCGCTGCTTAGGTTCTGTATCCAGTTAGGATGTATTGCTACTTAAGGTCTGTCGTCTGTTTGATTGTGTCTCTACTCAGGGTCTATGATCGGTTTGGATGTGCCGCCACTTACTCTGTCTTTAGTTCGGTTGTGTCGCTACTTAGGGTCTGTCGCCAGTTCGGGTCTGTCGTCAGTTATAACGTGTCATCAGTTTGGTTATGTCGCCACCTATGTTCTGTAGCCACTTAGGATGTATTGCTACTTACGGTCTGTCGTCTGTTTGGTTGTCTCTCTACTCAGGGTCTATGATCGGTTTGGGTGTGCCGCCACTAAGTCTGTCTTCAGTTTGGTTTTGTCGTTCCTTAGGATCTGTGGCTGATTAGGTCCTGCATCCAGTTAGGATTTATTGCTACTTAAGGTCTGTCGTCTTTTTGGTTGTGTCTCTACTCAGGGTCTACGATCGGTTTGGGTGTCCCGCCACTAAGTCTGTCTTCAGTTTGGCTTCGTTGTTCCTTAGGATTTGTCGCTGCTTAGGTTCTGTGTCCAGTTAGGATGTATTGCTACTTAAGGTCTGTCGTCTGTTTGGTTGTGTCTCTACTCAG